>VBSM01003215.1:6107415-6138196 GCA_008086735.1 Cheirogaleus medius | reverse complement strand
GGAAATCCCTTGATAAGACTCTCTTCAGAACCTTATAACTCCAGCTTGTTACAAATAAGGAAGATGTGAAAACTTGTACCCATTCTCACACAAAGCTTTTTCTAAGAATCTCTGATACTCTCTTGATCTATCAAAATTATGAGAAAGAGAATATGATATAATGAATTATGCTCAATAATAATGAAATTAGCTAACATTCATTGAGCTAAGTAGCAGGCATTTTCATAGTACCTAGATTTCCTTAAGTGAATCCTCCTAATAACAACTCTATGAAGTCTTACTGTTATTATCAGATCCATTTTATAATTGTGTAAACCAAAGCATGAAAAGGTTAATTACATGTTATACAAGTTGCACAAGTTACTCATCTAATAATTAGTGGAATCAGGATTCAAATCCAAGTAGTGTGGCTCAAAATCCTGAATTAACCAATGCAATGGACCCATGGTTCCCCAACTGTGTGCTAAGACACTCTGGGGTAATGTAGCAAACTTCTGAGGTCACCATGGGATATTTTAATTTTTCTAGAGAAACACAGCGACATCTGTTAGACAGTATAGATTATTATATCTAAGTCATTTGGACCTAACTACTCAATACATAGAATTGTTAGTTATTTTGGCCTGTAAGTGGTGTACTTCCTCCTTATTTACATTCCATGTAAATGGCCTAGGGGTGCCTTGAAAACATTGCTGAGAAATGGAGGGCGTTATGACCTGAGAGTATTTGTGAACCTCTGCAGTATTCTGTCTCCATACATCAATTTAAGTGCTCAGTAGGATTCTGAACATCTCTATCATGGGCCACTGGCATCTTTCACATCTGAATCATTAGCATTGCTGTTTCCATTTTTTTTTTCGGTTATCATCATTAGCATTTTTCATCTTAATCCTCACTATTACTATTGTCATTCTGAGTAGTTATCATGTTGAGAAATAAGTTTGGCTAAAACAGTTATAAGGAGGGTAGATTGCTTTGTTTTGCCCATTCTGAATTTCTAAAAATTGAGTCTAATAGGAAAGGTCCACCTGATACAGCTACTCATGTGCAAGGAATCTTAGAGTGGTGTTTTAACTCAGGATGTTAAATGAAGATGAAAAAGAATGTATTGAGATTAGCTAACAGCATAGTCTCTCATGGGAGCTTTATATAGATAGCTTAATATACAGGTGGACCTTTCCTCATAAAAAGTTGTCCATATTGGCACCCTAATCTCATACTTCTAGCATCCAGAAGTGTGGGAACATAAATATCTGTCATTTAAACCACCCAGTCTATTGCATTTTGTTATGGCAGCCCAAGCTGTCTGGTATAAGCAGCTACTCATTTTGGGATTGCTTGTTCAATTGATGATCAGTATCCTAATGTATTGTCAACTAATTTCATTGTACCTTAGACTGGTAACCTATATGCACTATGAACCTATGAACTGAATAAAATAAGGTGTTAAAAATCCTTAGCCAAAGCATCAACTTGTTTTTGCCTGAAATGAATACACAGATCCTCTAATCCTCTTCCCATTGGGCCAAAAACATGTAGTCACCAATTGTTGTCTTTAGATAAAATTCACAAAATAAATGTACACAACCAGTGTAGACTTCTACTGCTCAGAAAATGGACCGCCTTTGCTTCCAAAACACGTAACTCAGCTGTGAGTGAGACTGTAGCCGTCTGTGACTTGCTAAGAAATGTGCAGACATTGCTTTAAATGTTAGAACATGTCTAAACAGCGTTAATGTTTTGTAATAACAAAAACTGTAAACAAGTAAAATCATATTAAGCTTAAACAGCAGAATGTGCTGGCATCATAGATGATTCATTACATTTTATACTGAAATGAATATAATTTTAGTAATTTGGGAGAATGGCTCTCTGTATGAGTAAATTTTCCACTTTTTTTTTTTGCTTCATTGAAAATTTTTCTGAAAGCTGAGTTTATTTTTAGTTGTTTTGGTGAATATCAATTGCAAATTGAAGGCAAACCTTAACATGCCAATACTTCTGTTTTGTGTGTATACAAAGTAGAAAATGAGCATTGTGTTTTATTTCATACTCCACTGCACTTGTGAGTTGAGACAAACTTAGCATCCAAATATTCCTACAACTTCCTCTATACTGTAGTGTTGCATCCTACTGAGATCTTACCTTTGAGAATTTTCTCATTGCATTCATATAAACAAGTTTTTAAGTCATATATGAAGACTTATTTTTAGCCATGTAAAAGATATCTACTTCTTAATTTCATATTTTCTCCTCTATTGTTACTATTTTGATAGATCTTTCTGATTTTGACCTTCATCCTTTTTCTGTATTTTGTATTTTAAGGCGTGTTTCTTTCTAGGGCCACATCTCAAAATCTTATCTCCAACAGAAGAGAGTTCCCCAGTGCTGGGCCAGTAACTGAGGCTAGGAAAGCTATATAAGAATATATTTAGGATCTTTCTAAAAATAACAAGTTTAGTGTCTAAGCTTTAGGAATGTTGATCTTGTAGGTCTGGGATGTGGTCCAGGAATCTATATATTTTTTAGAAAGCTCCTGATTTCATCTTGATGTGCAGCCAAGCATAGGGACCATTGAAATGGAGGAGAATTAGCTAGTACCTTTCTTGTTTGTGACGACCTTGCCCTGAGGTTGCTATTGTAAAGTGATCACCCTGTGAACCAACACTGAATTCATGATGATTAATTCTATGTGCTCAGATTAAACATTGTTTCTGGGTGTATCTGTAAGGGTGATTTCAGATCAGATTAGCATTTGAATCAGTGGACTTACTAGAGCAGATTGTCCTCCCCGGTGTGGGTGGGCGCCATCCAATCCAGTGAGGGCCTGAGTAGAGCAAAAGGTGGAGTAAGGAGGAATTTGTTCCTTTTTTTCCTGTCTCATTATTTGAGCTGGGACATCCCATCTCGTCTTCTCCTGCCCTCAGACTGGGATTTACATCATCATCTCCTCTGGTTCTCAGGCCTTTGGGGTTGAACTGAATTAACACCACTGACTTTCCTGGGTCTTCAGCTTGCACATGGCGGATCATGGGACTTCTCAGCCTCCATAAAAGCGTGAGCCAATTTTCCATAAATCTCTCTCTCTCCACACACACACACATACATACATATATACACACTATTGTTCTATATATAATAGTCTATACATTACACATAAAATATTTATATATTATTGATTTTATGTATTTTATATATAGTATGTGTGCATATATATATGTGTATATATATATTCTTTGTATCCTATATATTGTTGTGTTTCTCTGAAGAACCCTGACTAGTACAATTAATCTAAAAAGTATGTGGTTTGGAACAAGTCTTATTATTTCTTGGCCTCAGTTTCTTAATTTGTAGAACAAAACATTTGAACTACCTCTAAGAATTGGCAAACTTGTAATGCAAACAGACTTATTTTAGTTCTGAATTATTTAGATAGGTTCTTCATTATGCCTTTATGAGTAGTTTTAGTCTTTGCTATTTTCTAAGATGACTCTGGTAATATAATTTCTTTATCCTTGTTGAAATTATATCATCTACTATCTAGTTAAGGATTTATTTCTCTTTTCCTGGAACCATGCAGAGCTCTTTGAATTATTTACCTTTGCTGTGAGGCCACACCTCTTCCTTAGACCTGCCGATTGGGTATATAATTGGCTCAGGAAAATTTATCACCGTTATTAAAACAATGATACAAAATATATGGCCTACTGATCCTAGGCTTATTATCTTGCCTTTATATTAGAAATAAAATGTATAGAGATTAGAAACACATGAAGCTATTTAATGCAGTGATTTGATTGAAAATTAGTAAGTAAATGGATTCTGAGTGCCTCTTTTATAGTAGGCATTCTGCTAGGCACTCAGAAGGCAGAAAGCTAATAAAAGTCTGTCTAGTAGAAAAAAATAAATCTTCTGTCTCATTTCCTTACTTAAACTGCAATGATAAATAATTGGTACTTATATAGGCAGAGTGCTAAACTCAGTCTCCAGAACTAAAGAAAGATTTTGGTGGAGGTGACAGCTGTAACGCAAATATACTGCTTTTAGTTCTGAATTATTTAGATAGGTTCTCCATTATGCTTTTATGGGCAGTTTAAATCTCTGCTATTTTCTAAGATGACTCTGGTAATACAGTTTCTTTATCCTTGTTGAAATTATATCACCTCCTATCTAGTTAAGGATTTATTTCTCTTTCCTGGAACCATGCAGAGCTCTTTGAAATATTTGTCATCTTAAATCATGAATAAAAAGTAGCCAGGCAGGGGTGGTGAATGGGAAGATTCTTTAGGTAGGAGAGATAACGTGAGCAAAGTCATGGGGGTTTGCAGTTATGGTGTATTTGTTGAGACTGAAAATACTTTGGTTTGCTTGAACGTCAGATAGGAGCAGGAAGAAAATGAGTTTTGATTGCTTGTGAGTTTAGAATTAGTGAAGTACAATGGAGTACAGATGGCTCCTTCTAAAGGCAATGCCTAGCCTATGTAAACCAAAAATACAGAATCAGAATTCAAAACTATGTCTGACTGCAATTTGGGGTTTTTGCCACTATACCTAACATGGTATAAGGTATAATAACTTAAGAGCATCTGTCCCACTTGGTGGCCAGAAGGGATGCATGTGATGTGAGCGTGAGGGTAAGGGTGAGTTCTCATTTGACTCTATCCACTCTTCTATAATAAACCTATAAGTCTGATTATATATTAGGAAGTAGATTGAAGCTGATGGAGGTAAGCCAATTGCCTTCTGTGATGGTTTCTCTTGAATAGATGTGCTTATGAAGGAGATTGATCCTAAGCTCCTGGAGCTCAGTGATATCTTTTTTATATTTCTGTCTGTCTTATGCCTTCCCAGTGCTAGTACGATCAGCCATTCATATCCCTTGGTTCTGCATCCACAGATTTAGTCAACTATAGATCGAAAATATTTGGAAAAAAAAATCCCTCAAAGTTCCCAAAAGCAAAACTTGAATTTGCTACACTCTGAGTATTGTTGAATCTACATGCATGAAGTAAAGTGTAGACATTATATTAGGTATTATAAGTAATTGAGAGATGATTTAAAGTAGATAAAAGATGTGCATAGGTTATATGCACATACCACCCAATTTTACATAAAATACTTGAGCATCCTTAGATTTTGGTATCCACTGGGGTCCTGGAACAAACCTCCTATGGATACTGAGGGACATCTGTGTATAATAATGACTTAGTTAATGTTATTTGTATGAAGTAATAGGCAGGATGAAAGGGCTTAATGAAGATAAGCTACCAAGGTTACATAAGGTATTTTTAAATGTAAACTCACCATAAGTGTGCATAATGTCATATATAGGATTAAATATAGGAAAAAAGCACTTTAATAAGACATTCTGGTATATTTTCTGAAAGGTATATTGGCACAGAGAAAGAGAGAGAGAGAGGAACACAGAGACACAAATACATAAAATGAGCTGTAATTGATATTAGATAATTATTCAACTGAGTTAATGTTAGAAACCACAAACATCTGCACAGTGAAGTGCTACAGTTTAAGCTGCAGTCCCCAATCCTAGGGCTGTACTGGTCCATGGCCTGTTAGGAACCGGGCTGAGTATCATCGCCTGAGTTCTGCTTCCCCTGGAGAAATTGTCTTCCATGAAACCTGGGGCTGGTTGGCGCACACATCAGGAAGTGAGCAGTGGGCTGGCAAGGGAAACTTCAAAGCTTCATCTACATTCTGCTCCACTCCCCACTGCTCACACCACCACCTGAGTTCCCCTTCCCCTAGTCCGTGGAACCCGTCCCTAGTGCCAAAAATGTTGGGGACCACTGGCAAGGATCACACCTCTCTTCTTGTAAGAACTATCAACAGTGGCCACAAAAAGTAGAAGTCTATCGCTAGTTTATGGAAATATGATCAGAGAAAATAAAAAATCTTCTCTGAGCTCCAATGAAATGATTGCTCTGAGTTCTTTTATAACAACTCATAAATAAATGCTATCAGATAAAATTAATTAGTCACTTAAACATGGCATTTTATTTCCTTTTTTAATTTTCCTCCGAAGCCTGCTTACCTTGCCCCATTCTTTATTTTCATTGGATCCTTTTGGAGAACATAAATTACAAGAGGCATTTGTAAGCAAGAAGGTGATTAATAATACAAACCACTGAAATGATGATGCAGAACCATTCGTGCCGACGTGGAGAGATCAAAAATATGAAATCTCAACAGTTTTGCCTGATTGCACTAGAAAATTAAAACCAAACCTTGGATATTTTGGAATGGTTTGATTAGAGACAGGTGAACGCATTTGGTTATTCTAGAATGCTCTGTGGTTTTAAGGTTGAGTCTCTGATATTTCTGTGCATGTTCAGACTGAGCACATTTCAAAATGCTGTGGGGGCCAAGTCTGTGCTTCGTCTAAGCAGAGACGTGTTTCAGACTTTGGGAATGAAGTGTAAGGTCATGCAATGTGCTCTCCAAGTGCAAAGATGCTAATTTGATTATGAATTCCTGACAATTCCATGGATTCACTTCATTTCACTCTGCCAGGAGACAGAGCAATTAACATGATTAGTCTTTGATTATGCTTGAGTCATCTCTTTCTTCCTTTTTGCTGTCTTTAAAGGGAGTGATTTCCATCTAGATCCTCAGCTGACTGATTCTGTACCATTTTCCTCAGTTTTTATAATGAGTTGAAAACACTTTCAGGAATAGTAGACTTCAAAATTTTATTCAGTTGCATGGATTTTTAGGTACCAGCTACTGTCTCTCTAATATCCCATTTCCAAGAAAATCAAATATAAATTTTAGTTTATTTTATTGTGGTAGGAATCCTTAACACGAGACCTACCCTCTTAACAAATTTTTAAGTATACTTTATTGTTGATTATAGGTACAATGTTGCATAGCAGATCTCTAGACCTTACTGATCTTACTTGACTCTAACTCTATGCACGTTGATTAATAATAACTCCCCTCTTCCTCCTCCCCTCAGCACCTTGAAATCATCACTCTTAGATTTTATGAATTTTACTGTTTTAGGTATCTCATATAAATGGAATCAATGCAGTATGTGTTTTTCTGTGACTGGCTTATTTCACTTAGCATAATGTCCTCAAAGTACAACCATGTTCCATACTGCAGAATTTCCTTCTTTTTTCTAAGAAAATAATTGCATGTAAATGCCGTATTTTCTTTATCTATTCATTGTCAATGGACATTTAGGTCATTTCCACATTTTGACTATTGTGAATAGTGCTGCAATGAACACAAGAACACTAATATTTCTTCTAGATCATAATTTCAATGATTTTGATAAATACACAGAAGTGTCATTGCTGGATCATATTTTACTGTTATTTTTAGTTTTTTGAGGAAACTCTACACTGTTTTCCATAGCAGCTGCACCATTTCTGTATTCCCACCAATAGTGTGCAAGGGTTCCAATTTCTCCACACCCTTGTCAACATTTGTTGTTGCTACTGAACCGAACTGGAGTCCATTTGCCTGGTGCAGTAAAGCCAGACACTAATGCCGAGATTTGAAGCCGGAGACAAAAAGCGTTTATTGCATGGCACAAAGCAAGGAGCATGGACAGTTAACACTAAATACCCTCACTCCCTGATGGTTCACAAGCAAGGGACTTTAAAGGCAGGAGTACATTTCAGGCAAGCAGAAGTTGCAAGCAAAATTGTAAATCAATACATGGAGGTTATCCATTGGTTTGGCCTAAAAAGGAGATTATCTTGTAACTAGGGCTTATGGGTCATAGGTGATTCAGCAATTCTTTGATTAGCAATTGGTTAAGGAAGCAAAGCCTTGTCTTGGGGTCAGCAGAATGGAATGTTGGGCACGTGTGACTCTCTTCAGGTCCCTGGGGGAGAAATCTAGAATAAGGTGTTCAGTCCTCAGTTCACTCTTTATCTACAGTTTCCATCTGGTGGGGATTTCTGAAAAACAACTCAAGAACATATGTTAAGATGTTATCTTTCAGTTTCAATAGGGAACTAGATGCCTCTTGACTCTAGCTTGCTTGGGGACTGTTATTACTATCGTGTGTTTATCAGGTTGCTCACCTACTTTTCAAGGCTAGCTAGGTATGCAGAATTCCCCTCAAGATTTTTCCTTTATTTTCATGCTTGGGTGGGGGCCCCTGGCAGGCCCCTAAGAGGGGTCCCTGCTCTGTGTCATTGTTTTTTGTTTGATCAATAATAGCCATCTTGATAGGTGTGAGATGATATCTCATTGTGGTTTTGATTTGTGTTTTTTATATATCTGTTGGCCACTTGTCTGTCTTCTTCAGAGAAATGTTTATTCAAGCCCTTAGTCCATTGAAAAAATCTGGTTATTAGAGTTTTTTTTTTAAACTATTGAATTGTAGGAGTTACATATATGACATTTTAGTGATTAACCACTTATGAGATATATGGTTTGCAAATATTTTCTCCCATTCTGTAGGTTGCCTTTTCACTCTGTGGATGGTTTCCTTTGTTGAAATGCAAATGTGAAGTTAGAGAGCAAATGAACTTTGTTGCTATGGCTATGCTATAGAGAAAAGACATGGGGTCATTGAAAAGAAAAGAAAATTTCCAAGCAGATGGGCAGAGTGGGAAATAGAGTTTGCAAATGATGTGCACTGAGGTCTCAGAATTTCTTTGGACTTTGCTGAAAAATGTTTATTAGTTTTCTTGTATACTCCTGATTCTTTCATAATTATGCACATGTTTGTTTGTTTGTTTGTTTGTTTTGGTTAGCTACATGAAAATAACAATAGGTGAGTTCTCCTATTTTAGCACAAATTATCTTGATATTCAAGGAACTGGTATGTCCCCAACTGATTTTAATCCTAAGAACCAATTTCTTTGGAATATAATAATTTATTCAATGGTGCAAATTTGATACTTATTTTAACACTAAAGAGAGCAAAGCTGGTAAGGATTTTGTTGAAAGGGAAATCATGAAAATTTGGTGTTGAGAAATATATATTATATATATGTGTATATATATATGTAAAAATTTTTTTGCTAGATTTTCTCACACTGATTCTATCAGTATGTAACTTGAGACATTTATTGAGATCTTAGCAATCTTCAGGCTTTTCTCTTCGGTGACCTGGTGATCCCTTTATTTTAAGTCAACTGATGTTCAAAGAGTACATGAACCCCGAAAGAAAGTATCCACAGCATCATTTTTTATTCCCTAACCTCCCTGCCTTCCTTGATTTGTTTACACTCTTCTGATTACTGCCAGTTGATTGTCCAACTACTTTTCCCTGATAACTAGTCCTGTTGTAACGGTTATGAAGAGAACAGAAAAGTGAACACACTGTACTCAGTTCTGTCTACATTCAGAACTATAATCTTGCGGCTGCCTTTGGAGACTATAGTAGAAGAACAAGATGCACTTTTTTCTAAATTTGGCAGAGGGCTAATGTTTGGATGGGAAAATATGTTCAATTTTAACTGAGATGCACATTTCACATTTTTTTGCTCCTTTAAAGTTGAAGAATGGGTAGTTGATGAGGGGTAGAAAAACAATTAACTTCAAATTCAATCACCACTTTACATTGTTAATCAGACTCAATAACTATAATAATTAACAAATATGAAGCATATGTAAGAATCATCCACTGCTGTGCTGGGAATTTGGAAATATACTTTATGAATCAATAGAGGTGAGTTAGGGTCTATTGAATATTTAAGCAAAGCTTTCATAATGATATCTGAGTTTAGTGACTAAATGAAATCAAGTGAGGCATTTATTTTATTTTTTAAGGAGGATTTATTTTATAGCTGGAGAGCTGTCTTTATCTATGGTTTTGTTGTGACATTTCTAAGAGACAGCCAGTAATCTTATATATTTTCTCACTTTTCCTTCTAAGTCTCAGTTAATTTATTGATGCTTATAAGAAGCTAGATTGACATGCAACAATAAAGAATGGATGTCATGTGTTCCCCTGGGAAAATTGACCTTAGATATGTTCTGAACTCTTTTTATGCCTTGAACTAGCATCAGAGTCTTTATTTAAGGGATCCTTTTCAGTATTTAAAACATATTTACTACTTATGATAAGATGTGTTCATTCATAGAAACATTGGAAATGCTGGTGTCTTAATCCAATTAAGGCTGATTGACATTAGGCTTCTGATGTAAAAATGTTGTGCTGCCTGTGATATTTCCTTCACATACTCTTTATGAAGTCATTGTTTCCAAGAAATATCTCCTTTTATGATCCTCAGTCTGCCTTCTCATCTGGTTCCCATAGATAAATCTTACATAATATACATGGACGGTGACTATCCCATTTGCCCACAGCGCCTAACCCATCTCTCAGGCACTTGTTCAAAGGCGTGATGCCTCAACTCAAAGACACCCATGACAGAAACAAATTCATGGTATGTTTTCAATCATTTCCAAATGTGCATAATCAGAGTGGGATAAAGGAGTGGAGAAGAGACATACATAAAAATTCCTTATCTCTTTGAAGACTAATGCCTAAAGATGTTTCCATAAAGATATGGGCATTCCTCCAAGGATTTGTGGAATAACTTTGCACTTTCTTGAAATGAAAGAGAGAACAGTAGCCTGACCCGAGTATGTTCTGACTACAGATAACTTACCCAGTGAGTGAACCCTATTGAGTTCGGAGGATCTACAAGTCAGAGGTGGGGATATGGTATGGACCTCTCCAAGTCTCTTTTGAAATTACTGTATATCAAAATAAATTATTAAAAAGCTAATTTAATGCACGCAGAACTTTTATTTTCTAGTACATTTGAAAAAAATTCCATTGTCTCCTTTCTTTATTTACATGTGACAGTTTAATCCCAATATTATTATAGTAGCTGTTTTCTGTAAGTACCCCCATCCAGGTTCTGTCTGGTGAGTGAATGTGTAGTCTTCTTGTTGAACTGCTTAGAGACAACAGATATTTAAGGCAGCAAGATCATTTGCTTGTGTTTCTATATGCAGTACATCAACACTCTTCAAATCTCTGTAAATTCAATTTAATACACATGAATTTTGGAGGGGAAAAATGTCAATTTCTTCTTAAAGTGGCAATTTTCTTGATTCTACTGGGAGTATAACCCATTGTAAGTCTTTGCTTTTTTTGTTGTTTTTGGTTTTTGAGACAGAGTCTCACTCAGTCACCCTGGGTAGAGTGCAGTGGCATCATCATAGCTCACTGCAACCTCAACCTCCTGGGATCAAAGAATCCTCCTGCCTTAGCCTCTTGAGTAGCTGGGACTACAGGCACGTACTACAACGCCTGGCTAATTTTTCTATTTTTAGTGGAGACATGGAGACAGTCTCGCTCTTGCTCAGGCTGGTCTCGAACTCTTGACCTCAAGCGAATCCTCTCTCTCAGCCTTCCAAAGTGCTAGGATTACACGCGTGAGGCACCACACCTGGAGCATTGTAAGTCATTGAATCTCACAGGCAATCAAGGTCCCTGGGCACTTTAACACAAAATAGCTAATACTATTAAAAGTATCACATTAAGCTTTCACAAGAGTTTTTTTTACATGGGATAATTTAAGGAATTCTGAAGCAATGTCAACAGGTTTGAGCAAACTGGTAAAGACATTTTCTATTATTTATTTTAAAAGTGGTTCAAGAACTGGACTGTATTATGGCCCTGAAGCATCCCCTCAGCCACGGACACCAAAATAGCCACATGACTCCCTTTTATATGCTGCTACTTAAAATCAAGCTCTGAATCATTTGTGGGAATCTGAACTTTCCCTGGGAGTCCAGCAGCATCTCATTTCTGTACATGGATAAATTAAAAAGGATAATTAGATTCAGTTCTTATTTCATCTCATTTCCTCATTTTCCACATTTCCTAAACTTTAGCAATCAAAATACCATACTTCTGAATCTATTTATGTTTTGTTTCCATCTTCTTCCATGGTCGGGACCGTCGGGTATGTATTTTCCCTTTAAGAGACTTTCACAACATTTTTTCCATGCCCAGGAACTGCTGGATTTTTGGGATGGCAGGCTTCCCACTCTGTACCATGGCGGCTGCTCCATACGGAAGAGGCCGCGTGGTCTGGCTCAGCATCAGAGGCCTGTCATTCCAGTTTTTGGGGTTTTTTTTCCCCTCTCCTACTAACCTTTGAGCATATGTGGAAAGCAAAATCAGTCCATAACTTTTTCTCTGCCTCATTTGCTAATCAACTTCCTGCTTTTCATGCATTGCAGGCAACCAAAGTCACAGACAAATCTCAATGCCACAAAGTTAATAGTTATTTTACAGAAAATACTGATTTTTATCCACTCACTCTATCCCCAACCGTATTCTCTTCCCCTGTAAGGTATTATGTGGAACCACTTAGGATAGTAACTGGAACCTAAATTTAGAGGTAATCAACATTACTGAATATCTATGGACTTGTTGGGTGACATTTTGCTGAATAATTTATATTATGGGTTGAGTGAACCATTATTTCATATATATATATATATTTCCATTTATATAACCAAATGTCGCTTCTTGGAAATCCCAATGACTTCACGTATTCACTCCTACCTTTTTGGTTTTATGTCACTGAGACCTGAGGTGACTTACCTCTATTGGCTATTTAATTATTTTATACACGTTTTCTTTTCCTTAATGAATTGCAAGGATTCTGTCTTGTCACCACTATATCCCCTCCTCTGCCCAGAGGCACTGGGACTAATCACTGGCATGTACCAAGCAGCCTCTGTGGAGCAAGTTTATATCAGTGATCACACTGATCCTCATATGAACCCTAACGGGACAACATTGTTGTCCTCATTTCCCTGACGCAAAAGTGGAAGCTTAGGGAGTTTAGAAAACTTCTCTGAAGTGACACAGCTAGCCAGGGTGGAGTGTGTACTGATTCGAGGGAATTTGGCTGCAGTGCCTTTGCCATTAACCTTCACACCACACTGCCCAAGATAGAATCCTCGGCACACGTCGTGCAGATCCAAGTTCCTGACCTTCAATGTCTTTCCCCGTCGAATTACTCATTCAACTGTGGGGGCTGTGAAGAGTAGGCTGGGTACAGGGCCTTCTTCGGCCTGCTCTGATGCACCCTAGTGAGAACTTGGAAAGGCTGAAGGTCTACTGGCCTCTGTTTCTGATAGGAACCTCAACTCCCAGAAAACCCCTGCAGCAAACCACAGCCTTAAAAGTGCCACCACATAAGACTCTAGTGGGGAGTTAGTCTTTGGACTTGATATTTTTAGTTGTCATTAAAGCTGCTTTTTTCCTTTGGGCTTCTCAGTACATACTTTTAGCATTTTTTTTCATTAAAAAACATTTTTATCTCTGTTTTTTTTAATTAGGAAGGAGGGAATAGACATGAGAGTGACGGCTATGAGGAGAGCCCCTGTCTTCACGCCTCTTTCTCCTCCTCCCCGCCAGTCACCGCACGTGGAGTGTATAGGTGACTTTATTTCTCTTATAAGCTTCTGGAGGGCAGGGATTGTGTTTGGTCATAAAGTCCCTTTTAAGGCCACTTATAACAAGTCTCTAAATCGAGTCCTAAACAAATCAGCAGATAAGGAAAGACTCAAAGGTTTGCTAAAAATTAAAAAAAAAAAAATGTGAGGGGAAGGGCAACTGAGTTTGTGGCTCGACTACCCAAAATACTTTCCTTTTCTGCTCAGAGCATTTGACTCTAGAAACAATGATCTCCTTAAAATGTGTTGCTTTTTTCTTGTGACCAACATAGTATCTTTATGAGGAAATACATGATTTAAAGTTCGTGAATTTTTAGTTCACATTTTAGGTCATCTTCTCCTCACTATCTTTTGCTACAGAGCCTGGATGTCATTCTTAGCATGGCTCACTCCCTCATTCTCCATGTGTAGCTCCCCAAAAAGTCCTGGCAATTCCCCTTCCAAAATCTATCTCAAATCTGTCCACTTCTTCCTAAGCCTACTTCTGTTCCACTGATTCAACATCTCCAAATTGGACTACTGCAAACCCTCCTAGTTCCCTAGGTTCTATTTCTGCTCCTCTATACTTCATTTTGCACTCAATTAGCTGGCTAAGTGAGATTTTTAAATGCAGTGATAATATTATAGTAATGATACTTTCTTGCTTTAATCTCTTCAGTAGTTTATCATCTTGATAAAATCCCCACTCCTTTATGTGGTCTATGAGTTTCCACATGACCTATGTCTTTATTATCTTCCTATCCCCATTCATAGATGTGTTCCAACAATCCTAGATTTCAAATCTCCAAGCTCTTCCTACCCTAGGACTTCTGCATACACTTTACCTCCAACACCTCTACTACCTGGTTCAAATGCCTACTGCTGAGAGGCATTCCTTAATCTCTAATGGAACTAAGCATCTTCATCACAATCTTTAACTTTATCTGAACAAGTTCTAAGTCGTCACCACAATTTGTAGTTATACCTTACAGTGGATACTGCACGGATCCTCCCTTCAGGACCAAGGCACTCTTTCCACTAGCTGAGGGAGGTGTTGCCCAAGGCTGGCTGCTGGCTTAGTTATTCTCCAGGAAGTGTCCTCAGTATAAGAAAACGGCCTCACCACAGTTTATGCCCCCTCCCTGTGGTTGAAGTAAGAGTACGAAGACCTGGCCCCCTGGCTCAATGGGTTTCACTCTCAAAGCCGGAGGGACTTGGAGAAGTCCCACCACTTCCCACTAGGTTGGTGGAGGCCCCTCATGCCTTGCGTCACAGTTAAACTCCTCACTCTCCCCAATCCTGCTTTCCTCGCTCCCCAACAAACTTGCTACGCACAAAACTCAGAATCTCAACATCTATTTCCTCAGGAACCCGACCTGTGGCCTTTGGTATTAGAAGTTTCACTGAAAGTGGTCCAAGGACACAGACTTTGATGGAACATCAGTGAAAGGGAATGTCCTTAATGAAACACTTTTTTAGTTATTTCAGATGTTGGAGGAAGGTAGTAATTTTAAGTACTATGGAACTGAATATCTATTTCTTGGAGCCATCAATTTACTGGAGAAAGACAAAAAGGCTGCAGATAATTATTCACCAATATAAGGTAAAACATGAAAGCCAGGCAGTCTCAGTAACAACCTATAAAATTTCACATCTCCGGCAGCCAGTGGACAGAAAAAGCTGAATACCAGACATAGAATTTAATTTTAAGAGTAGCTAAGCGCCAGTGAAGGTTGAATTCTTAATCCCAACAGGTTTACTATGCCAAACTCAGGGCCCTGGTTGGGAAAGAGTGGGGACCTGAATGTTGGGTCAGTTATATTGGGGCTGATGCACCCTAAAGTCTTGAATCTCCTTAGACCTTCCAGGCCTGTAAAGGAGCCAACTTTTCACATGTAAGATCCATCTGCATCTGAAAACTGTGACCCCCTCCACCATCCCTGTCACTGACCAACATGGTAATTCAAATTGGATCATAGACATAATGTTAAGTGTAAAACTATAAAACCCTTTTGAAGACATAGGAGATAATATGTGTAATAGGCAAAGAGAATAATCCTTTTTTTAAAAAATTGATACATAGATTACATCAAAATTAAAAGCATATACTATATAAGGGACATTGTTAAGAAAATAAAAAATACAAGCCACAGACTGGGAGATAATATTTTCAAATCATATGTCAGACAAAGGAATTATATTCAGAATACATAAAGAACTCTCATAAACTCAGTGATAAGAAAACAAAAACCCCAAATAAAAATGGACAAAGATCTCTAAAGAAGATCTATGAATGGCAAACAAGCAAATGAAAAGACGCTTAACACCACTCTAATTAGTAAAATATAAATTAAAACCACAATGAGATACCATTACACACGTATTAGAATTGTAAAGTGAAAATGCAGAATGACAATACCACGAGCTCTCATTTATTGTGGGTGGAATACAAAATAAAAAAAGTGCTGAAACATTCTGCAAAAGTTTTCAGCAGACTTTATCACCTCTTTGGCTCGTATGAAGCAAGCTGCCATGTCAGAGAGGCCCTCGTGGCAAGGAGCTAAGCGCAGTGTCAGACCAACAGCCAAATAAGAATTGACACCCTCAATCCAAAAGCCACATGGAACAGAATCCTCCTACAAAAGACCTTGGGCTCAAATCCTTCCCTAGACCAGCTGACACCTTGTTTATGTCCTGTGAGAGATCCCGAAGTAGACTATCCCATGCCTAGATTCCTGACTCAAAGAAACCATCAGATAAAAAACATAGATTGTTTTAAGCTGCTGAATTTGTGGGTCATTTGTTGTATAGCAATAGGCAAAGACTAGATTACCCTAGAAAAATTTTAAAAATATATTCATATAAAAATCAGCACATAAATGTTTATAGAAGTTCTGTTCATAATTTCCCAAAACTGGAAGCAACCCAAATGTCCTTCAGCAGATGAACAAATAAAGTATGATGCCATCTACACAGTGGAATGCTTCTCAGCAATGAAAAGGAGTGAATCGTGGATACACACAATTTAGATTAATCCCAAATGCATTATATTAAGTGAAAGAATCCAGTCTCAAAAAAATTACCTGTGAATGATTATATTTATGTGGTATTCTAGAACAAGCAAGAGAGAGAACAGATCAGTGGTTGACAGAGATTAGGTGCTGGGTTGTGTGTATGTGTGTACTAGGGAGACTGGAATAAAAGGGACAGAACAGGGAATTTTTTAGAGTATTGGAATTTTTTTATTTCCTATTTGTGGTGATGGTTATAACAATCTAGGTGTGTGTAAAAACTCAGAATTTTCCACCAAAAGCAGTAAATTTCACTGTATATAAATGCAAAAGGATGCTCTTGCATTCCAGAGGGAATGACAGAAATGCATGCCATCTTTAAAGACCTAAAAGATGCAGGGATGGAAATCTCCATCATGTCTCCATTTAATTCAACCTTTTAGGCCCTCCCAAAAGTAGAATGATCCTGGTGAATGACAATGGAATATCACAGACTCACTGAAACAGCAGCCACTATTTCAGCTGTGGTGCCAGATATGGTATCTTTGGTAGAACATATTAACATGGGGCTCAGGTGCATATTAATAGTATGTGACCATTGATTTAATTAATTAATGCATTTTTCCATGCCTCTCAAGAAGGGCAACCAAAACCAGTACACAATAAGATGTGCATGTGATATAAAACCGTACATGTATATAGTCTTGCCCCAATGCCTTATTATTTTTCCATCTCTGATCCAAATAAAGCCTGAAGGGATGTGGATCACCTGGACATTTGTAGAACATCATCACACCGGTCAACTATATGGGTGATATTGTATTATTGGAAGGGTAGAACATGAAGTGGATAATATATTAGAAGTCATAAGATATATGCACTCAAAAGGGTGGTGGTAGATAAACCCTATGAAGATTCAGGAACCCATTATTTCATTAGCCTTTCTGGGAGTCCATGGAACCAGGGAATGCAGGACAACTTTCCGAAGTACCCCCAGCACTAAGGAGAAGTCACCTGGGGAAGACTGTTTGGGTTCTGGCATCCAGAAATTTGTAGAATACTATTAAATACATTTCTGTTTTTCTTTCTGCATATTTCAAAAATAGATTTTTGCCCTTCAGAACCTAAAAAAATTTGAAATAACAAAATAATATTAATAATAAAAAATAGCATCTCATACCAGGATTTCCAATATGTCCTGCCTTTGTTGGTGGTCGGCAGAAGGAAGTGAAGCCCTATTTTCCTTATCCCCAGAGGATATTGGCAATGGGCCATCATAACCACAGGGAAAATAGGACGTACGACAGCACTAAAGGCTAAAAGTATAATCCCTTTCCTAACAGCTTGTTCTATGCAATGTTTTTCATCTGGAACTACCCTTCGTAGGATCACATGGACTATTCTGGCGTCGCAAATATCAAAGATATTTCCAGAACATTTCAGCAAACAAAATTCTAATTTCTTAATATGAAAAAAATAATGGTGTTTGATAAGCTTTACTGGATATTTTCTGGGAGAAATATAGGATGTGTTTACATCTTAAACCTTATGCTTTTATGTTATCTTTGCTAGGTTCTGGCTTATAACAACTTTCTAAAAATATGTTCATAAGCACATTTGCCCCAGTTTTGCCTTGAGTTTTAGGTAATTAGTAGAACTCTCGAAGACCCCAGGGGTTTATAGACTCCCCTGGCTAAGCAACATTGCCTTCGACAATGTTTTTCCAGGCCATTTATCTAGTTGACATCTAAGCCAGCAACATTAATACAATGATCTGAAAAAGAGCCTGGTGTGGCTTTGCAGCTATTAAGGCCGTGGAAATGCTAGTGAGCAGTAGAGACACCCTCCCCTGGAGACGCCTGCACTCATCAGCTCTTTGTTTTGTTACACTGAGCTGCTGTGCAGGTCCTGTCGGTTCAAAAGTCAAAGTCTGTGTTCATCCTGCATTAACTGTAATTTCAATGGGGCAAATAAGTGACATTAAAACTTTGAGTTATTGCTTAAACTTCTAGTTATTGCCATCCTTGTGAGTTCGAGTCAGTATGTATTGTATTACTTTGACTCGGTAAATACACTTGATGTATATGCTCATTTATAAATAAGTTTCTCCCGAAATTATGGTATGATGAAATTACTAATAATGATATTTAAAATAATAATGGCTAATAAATAATGAATGCTTGCTGTATGTAAGCACTGTGCCCAATGCTTTGCAGGCATGATCTCAATACAGTTTTACAATAATTTGATAAGGAGGTAATATTATCCACATCTAACAGATGAGAAAACAGAAGCTTATGGAGGTGAAGTAACTTGGCCTAAGTCCTGTATCTAGAAAGAGACAAGGCTAGGATTTTGCCTCAAGTCTTTCCAACTCCTAAAGCTTTGCATTTAATTGCTATGGTACTAATGCCTCCCTAATAGGAAAAAAAAGGATAAACTTAAGAAAATATTATTCATTATTTTTTATGCCTTTCTTCATGCAAGATGATTATCTTTACAAAGAGTTACTTGTTAACGTAATTCAGCATAACTTATATATACAATCATATACAGTATATAATGATGTACACAATCAAATGTATCCCTGTTAAATGTTCAGTTCCACTTGACAAGTGCATACACCTGTGTAATCACCTTCTAAATCAAGACACAGAACATGTCTGTCACTGCAAATAGTTTCTTTGTGCCTCTTTGCAATTAGTTCCCCACCCTATACCTCAGCAACCGCTAATTTGATTTACACAACTACACATTAGTTTTGCCTGTCCTAGAAGGTCATATAATAGAACAATATAGTGTTTACTTTTTCATGTCTGGCTTCTTTTTATCAGCATGATGTTTTTGAGATTCATTCCTGTACATGATACATTCCTATGGTAGTAGCTTGTTCCTTTTTTATTGTTAACTCATGTTCCATATGAAGAATGTCCACAATTTGCCATCTATTCACTTCTGAAGGGACATTTGGACTGTTTGCAGACTTTTGACTATTATCTCTAAATCTACTATAAACGTTGATTTACAAGTCTGTGTATACATAGGTTTTCATTTCTCTAGGAGTATGGTAAATATATAGACATACATCTTTATAAGAACTTGCCAAACTGTTTTCCAAGGTGGTCTTAACATTTTACACTCCTAATAGCAATATAGCAGAGTTTGGGATACTCCATACTCTTTCCAACACTCAGTATTGTCATTTAAGCAACTATATGTGCATGAAGTATCACTATTGTTTTTTAATTTGTATTTCCCTGATGGTTAATGATATTGAACATGTCTTTGTTGGCTATTCCTGGATCTTCTTTTGGAAATATCTTTCCTTAGAACACACTCTCTCTCTCTCCCCCTCTCTCCAGCTTATTAAAAATGTCAGTCTCTTCCTGGATATTCCTGCTGTGCACTGGCTTCAGTGAAGCACCCAGACAGAAAGCCAAGGTAATCAGAGAAATCATCTCATTTGTTTCACATCTCAGGGGGGCCACAGTCCTTCCCTGCCAGTTGCCCAATGTTTGAAGACCATTTAACAAATATATTTTCCTATGATAGGAGGGGTTAGTCCAGAGCCAGTTATTCCTTTATGCTTGAAAATAGAAGTCTAACATAGAATCTTAAAATGGGCTTTTTAGGTCATTTTTATTTGTTTCAATGATTTTTTTCTTTCTTTCTTTTAAAGCAAATATAAAGAGAAGGAAAAGAATCTGTCTGAATTAAAATATTTAACATAGCATTTTAAACATGCATTAGTTATTTAGTAGTTGATGCTATCTTCCAGATCATACCATTTTTAAAAATAATAACATGAAAATAAAGTTGTTTTTGTAGCCATAGTAGCATTATTATTATTATTTTATTAAGGATATGGAATTTGAGACAGTATAGGTTATTTGACAAATGTTATGCAATTAAATTTAATTGCACAAAAGTATCAATAGCTAACAGTCATTGTGTATTTACTATATGCTTTGTATTTTTTTCTTAGTTAATTTTCCCAACAACTCTATAGGGTAGACTCTATAACTTGCTCCATTTTATAGATAAGGAAACTGAGGCTTAGAACAAATTTTAAATGCTCCATTACACACAAGAAAGGGCAAAGCCTGGAATTTTATTTGTCTAGTCTGATTCCAGAGCCTGATTTCTTTACCCCTATAACTTGTGATAAGAAATTATCAAAATACCCAAGTATATGCCTGGCTTTAGATAAAGATAAGTAAGATTTTATTTGTTTTCTATCATCAGTAAACTCACAAATTGGAGACAGGAAGATAGACGTAGGAACAAATTACCATAAACATGAGAAGTGCTAGAATTGTGTGTGTGTGTGTATGAATGGGTGTAATGGGGGTAGGGAATGAAGGATCTTCCAGAGAAAAGAAGCAAGATGTACGAAGATATCAAAATGGACAAAGAATAAAATGAGGCGTGGGGCAGGTGGAAGAGATTGGAAGGAGATGATACTGGAGAGGTGGAGAGAGGGTCCAGGTAATCTACTGAGCATCTCTGCCAAGTGGAATAACCTCTATTAGGCCTTGTTAGAGGTGAACAGGGCAGGGTTTCAGCTATTAAAACGTATTTGATCTACTAGGGGAACACAATGTACACAAATAGGCATGCAAAAAATATTTTTTACCATTGGACAAATAAATTGGTGTGGAACCTTGAAGAACAAATATTCATCCAATCTGGGGAATTGCATAAAGATCCCTAAGGAAAGTAGCCCTGCAATCAGGCCCAGAAGAGGCAGCTGGGCTGTTACACGCTGAAACACTAGGACTTCTAGTTTCCCTTTGAACTCCATGAGCTGCGTTGAACTGTGATCTATGGAAAATAAAGTACTTACATTTATCATATTCGGTCTGAGGGGATCAGACTTTTCGCCTGTGTGAATTGCCCAAAGTTGGATGTGTTAAATGTTTCTTAAACTCTTTTCAAAATGGTTGGTGTTACGTAAGTTGAGAATTTTGAATCACGTAAGGCAACTTGAAAATTATTCTGCATATTTGTAAAAGGAGCCCATTCCTAGACACCATGTTTATTTCTCAAGTGGTGTCACTATTTTTAAAAATTAAGGACTTCAAAACCCTCAGCCACATTTTTGAGCCATTGTGCAATGTGTTCCTGAAGCATACACAAAACAATGACACAGAGAAATCATTTAGCTTGCGGTGGGGTGGGGGGGGAGGAAACAGCAGCTCAATTTAAAAGTTTGTTAACAAATATTATGATTTGTTATTTAACAGTTGGCTTCATTTGGCATTTGGAGATTTTTCTCGAATGCAAGAGTGTAGGGTGTATTAAAATTTATTTGTGTTATAAGAAAACATCTATGGTTGAAACGTGGCTGGCATATTTAATCAAATCAAAAATGAGAAGACAACATATCCTGGAGATTGATGATATTTGGGCAAGTATTTACAAACATACAAAACATTTTGTTGACTCTCCAGAATTTTCTGTGCCTATTTAAATCTGTAATTTTTTAAAATGAGGAATAGTCACAAAAATTACTCAGATATCTTTTCTTTTTTTTTATGATTTAGCACAAACCATACTTGTAACATTTCAGTACACCGTCTAATCCTGTTGAGGCTGAAACCTCACTCCGCCAAAGTTAACTTCTCTGTCCTCCTACTGTATTTTGATGAGTTAATTTGTCTGTAGGCATATTTTTCATGCATATCATTTGTACTATTTTCCTATCAAGTATATAGACTTCCACGTTCTTGTCTCTTAGAAGGATGAGCCCCTGAATGCATGGCTTGTGATGGAATTAATGTAGGGTGAGTTTGTGAGGTGAACTCAACACCTTCTGGCTGCAGGACAAATTTTTAAGCATCTGCAGAATTTAAGATTAGTAGAGCTTCTGAAAACAATGAAGGAACTCAGCCATATAGTTATTGAATTCTCATCATTTTGTAAACATTTATGTGCATGTAAATTAGAGATATCTTTAATCCTTTGTTTTTTATGATTGTGTGTAAATTGATACATGTTACTGCAGAGCATAGCAAATAGTTAATGGGATCAGCTGGTTTCTTTTCCGATGTTATCTTTACTCTTTGGACATCATGGAGAATAAAGGGGTTCCAACAGTGTCTTAGGAATTAGGGTCACAGCTTTCTTGACTAGAGGTCAAGTACAATTGAAAACAAATACGTATTAGAGCCTTTTTCTCTGAAATAAACAGAAAATGTTGATGTTAATATTATCCAAGAACTGAAAAGAGAACTTAGAAAGGACCGAGGGAGTATATCATCACAGCCCATTAGGGAAGAAACTATCCTGACCAACTGGTAGAACCTCTGGTTGCGTGAGGAGGGCTATTTGTGTCACTCTTTCCCAGTTCTTACTCACCAGGCGGCTTGACTGTCAATTGATTTCCGAAGTAGATTTCTCTACTATGAAGAGAATGTGTTGAACAGCCAACATGAATATCAGTCTGCTTGGCAGTTAGACCCTCATAAATTACTCTGTTGATTCTTTGACACAAATCAGTCTCATGTGAGTTTGCGTTGCATAAGCTGGATTTTTTCTGTTGTTATTGCTGTTGTTGTGCCTGGTTACCACTGTCAAAGCTGATCACTAAATATCATCTTAAGTCACATATAACCACGAAGACAAAACTCTGCCATAAAGAAGAATAACTGAAATTTTTTTCCTAAGTACCCACCCATCCACCTCCCCCCAATTACAAAAGTAACATGGTCTTGTATAATATGAACAACTATAAAAAGCCATTGAGAAAACAATTGTAATTCTTTGCATAAGCCATTGTAGATAATTGTAGACATTGTAGAACATTGCAGACAGATATCAATGTCTTTCTGTCTAGTCTTTTTTTCTAAGCATAAGTTGTGTGGTTAAAATAATATAAGTATAGGTTATACTTATTGAATATTTATAATATATTAGGCAATGTTTAAGTGTTTTATGTGCATTAATCCATTTTAATCTCCAAAACAACATCATGAGGTGGGTAGCATTATTAAACCATTTTGCAGGTTTGAGGCACAGAGATTTTTAAATAACCTGCCCACTGTCACAAAGTAAGTAGTGGAGCTGTTATTTAAACTGAGATAGTCTAACTTCATAGTACACATTTTTTAACTATCATGTTGCTATTATGCTTTATCTATAATCTGTGTCCTACTATTTTTAATGCATGTAAGTGAAAGCATTCTCTATATAACTGTAAGGCTTTGAAAGCCTTCTTAACTAGCAACCAATCACTCATCACTACATAACCCTCAACTTGATTTTGCTCTGAGAAGACTGAAAGTTAAATTTGCTCACCTACATAATGAAACACTTTCTTTACTTTGGTAGCAAAGCTAGGCTGTTTAATAATCAAATGTAGAATTGGATACCGTGTAAAACCTAAATGCTGTTTTATCTCTCCTTAATATTTCTAAAATTATAATGTATATTATGTTAAATCTTTGAAATTTGACTTGAGAAATAAAATTACAAACACTAACTTTATAGCTAGGTGGAGAATTAGCTCAGATTGTCCCAAAGCAATGAATGACCAATGAAAAGATTATGATACCGTGACTTGTTTTCCTTAGAAAAGTCCTATTCAGAATGTAAACTAACGGGCTGAATATAATGTGCAAATGTTCTTCTTTCTGATGTATTTCTGTCTAATGCAATTTTAATCATTTCTTTAGTTCAACTCATTCTCCAGAGATGGTGGTCAAAGGAATTTTGGGGTAGGGGCTTGGTTCTGTCTTTCAAGTGGTGATTCTACTAGGTTCACACCTGTCTGTGAGTTTTGTCTCTTTTTATCACAAAGGCTATACTTGTTTGAGTGCAAGAATTGAAAATAAACAAGAATGTAAAGTTTTTAAACAAGGGTATAAATCTGGAAACGTGATACTATGTAAAAAATGTTAGCTTTTTGTTTGTTTTCTTTGTTTTTTTGTTTTTGTGTTTGGTTTGAAAAGAAAATAAGTATCTTTAGGGGCTGTCAAGGGTTCACTAAGATCAAATCTTTTCACACTTGCCACATTTTCTTCTTTCTTTCCTCTTTTCTTCCCCCCTTCCTTTTGAGCAATTCAAATATAATGTTGAATATCATATTCATTTCCATTTTGATTTCAATTATATTTTTTTAACCTGAAGTGCTCAATGTGTAAATTCTGTGCTGTACCTGGTGCCTACTAATTAACAGACATTGTCAATAGCATTACATCACTTTTTCTGTTAAATATTTTATTAATGGTGTTTGCATATTTACAAACATCTAGATAAAAAAATTAGGTAGGTATTGCTAAGTGTCTCAAAATTTAAAATATCAAGGTGCCTTTTAAGCTTTTCATTCTGATGGTGTAGCTTTAGAAACAAAGCTCGAAAGCTATTATCAGGCAAGGTGTATGTATACATACATAAGGTTGGACTGTAACATTTAGTTAAATTAATTAGTAATCATCTATGACAGCTATTAACTTTTTATTTATTAAAAAATAACATCTTATTTTTTTTATCAAAACAGTTTATTATTATAGATAAAATTCTATACACATCATGAAAGCACAGGGTTTTCTGCTATTACATGGTATTTGTATCCTGAAAAATGAAAAAACTTTTCTGCAAAATTGTACAGTTAAAGTAACAAGACTCTCGAGGCAAATAGGGCTGGAGCAGACCACACAAAACCTATGCAATTTTATAACCAGAACACTAATAAAAATGATTATTGGTGCTTGAGGAGACACCTTGGACTCTGGTAGGCGGTAGCTCAGCATGCCTCAAGCTGCTTCACAGGATATTAAAAATGCACAAAGAGGAAAAGTGGAAACACTGACTTATAGGCACAGAGACAATGCAAATGGAAGAGGAGCTGTGATCACTGGGGCTGCTGAAAGGAGACAACAGGAGGACATGCAGCTGCCAAGAGTGAACGCCACGCAAGGCCAGTGCGTGTGCTAATTTGGAAGGAGGCCCTGCGTGCAGTGTTCATTTTTAATTTTAAAAAAATAGAGTTGAAAATGCTTCTACTTTTTCTACAGACAGGATGAGGGATTTTTTTTTCCTTTCTGCTAAAGTTTCTGATTCTCATTTCATCATTTCTTTCTCCTATTGCCTAGCAAAAATGTATACGCAGCAAGACAACTTCCATATGAATGAGCTCATTGATGTTACGGAAACTCGTTTTGTGGCACAGTGTTTCTGGAGCTTTGGGACATACAAGAATTGCCCGAAGAGCTTCTTAAAAACAGATTCCTAGGCCCCATTTCTGACAAACTCTCAGGGGAGGCAGATGCCACTTTTACGTGGTGAGGCTGTTGCGGTACGCATGTAGAACCTCTCTCTCCCTTCACACACGGACTTCTAAATAGATGGAAATTGTCCTGAAACCTGGATTCATACTTTCAGAAAAGAAAATAAGAACAACTCACCAAAGCATTTTTAGTGAAGTTTCTACTGCCTCCCATATGAGTCAATCTTTCCTCTCAGGTTGTTCAAGATCGTGGCAGACGCTAATGCCTAATAATGCAGAATTATAAACATTACCTCAGTAGGGTCACCATTTGTAAATTTAATTAATTATTAGGGATATGGGAAAACAACAATTCAAAGTGATTGGTATGTATATTTGGGTATGTCTACTACTTAAATGTATGTCTACTACTACCAAATCAAACACGTTTCTCTATGGAAGCCAAAGCCTTCAGGGAAAGTTACCTGGTTTTAGAAAGCCCAATTTAGTTCATGTGCTGAAGATGGTTGCTTGCCTGCTTTTATTTTCCTTGACTTGTGAAAGAATTGTTTCTGATGGGAAAAAGTTTTCATTTTTTTTTCAGAGAGAAACTTTGGATAAAATATAAGTTATTAAGTACGAAATGTCTGATTTCCTGAGTTTGACAGTTGATGTCTCTGACATTTCACTTTTATACTTCTTGTTTTATTTCTATCGTGAAGGTATATCCTCTGTCTTTCAAATGCATGTTTTGGCTTGTGATTATATTTCACATTTTTTAGAGCAATTTTTGTGAAACCATGGATAAGTCAAAAATTCATATTATTTTTCGAATATGAGTTCCTTTGTGGAACCAGTACAGAACAGAAAACTCGAAATATCAATGAAGGGTTTGGGAAGGATGTGACTAAAGAACACACAGTACGTCAATGGCTTGAAAAGTTCCATTCTGGTGATTTTAATCTTAAAAATGAGCCATGTGGGTGACCTGAGACCAAGGTGGATAATGATGAACTAAAAGCTGTAGCGAAAGCAAGGGAATCCATCTCAATCTATGTGTGAATTAGCAGCAAGGTTTGACATTACCATTCCAACAATATTGGACCATTTGAAACAAATTGGCAAGGTAAAGAAGCTGGATAGAAGGGTTCTGTGTGAATTAAATGAGTATCAGCAAAGATATCATCTCGAAGCTTGCCTTTCTTTGCTGTCACGACATAAAGATGAACCATTTCTACACTGTATTGTTACATGTGATGAAAAATGGATTCTTTTTGACAATCACAAACGTTTGGCACAATGGTTGGATAAAGATGAAGTGTTGAAACACAGTCCAAAACTGAATATTCATGAATAAAAGCTAATGGTGTCTGTTTGGTGGTCCAGCACTGGTATGTATCGCTGATACAGCTTCATGAAACCTGATTGATTAATTACAGCGGATGTCTACTGCAACCAGTTGGATGAAATGATGAGGATGCTTGCAATTAAGCAAACTGAGATTGGTCAATAGAGACAGGCCAATCCTCTTGCAAGACAACGCTCGACCACATGTCAACGAACAATGCTGCTCAAACTACAGCAGATGGACTTAGAAACTCTGTCATCTACTGTGTTCACCAGACCTTATACCAACTGACTATCACTTCTTCTAGGCATTGGACCACTTCTTGCAAGGAAAAATATTCCATTCTCAATAAGCTGTGGAAGACACTTTTCATGATTTCAGCACCACTCACTGTCCAGGCTTTTTCACTGCTGGCATAAACAAATTATCATTAAGATGGCAAAACTGTGTCCATAATTTAGGCACATAATTTGATTAATTATACTGCTTCATGTGAGATATAATAGACCACACTTTTGATTAGAAATCGGACATTTCATATTTAATGACCTGTGTTTCCACTACATACACTTTACCTTATGAAAAGTGCTGCATGTACCAGATTACTTTGCCTCATGAGGCTTCCAGTGTCTAGTCTGGAAATGAAGGGTTTGGGTACATGATTGCTAAAATCTATTTCAACTGTAATGTCCCTGGGTTCTGAAATCTGTAAGCTTAGCCTTGTGGCAATCTTTCAACAACACAGGCCAAATGGCTTTCACTTTTCAAACAATTTTGGGGATAAGCTAATTGAACCTTTCTCATCTTTTCAGCCTCTCCCTTCTTTCCAGTAATGCTTTAATAGAAAAGAACAGGATTAATGGCAACAAAGACTATTTTTTAAAAAAATAAATAAATAATGAGGATTTGTAGTACTCACTGATTACTCTTAAGAAACTTAATACTTAATTAGTAAGACAAGAAATATAGAAGATTTAATGTTAATACACAGTAGTAGAGGGCTATGTTTCAAACTGAGTAATAGAGATATGTACAGGAACATAGAAAACAGAAGGTTGGCTTCTGGAACATTCTAGGAAGCTCTTCAATCCGGAACACAATTCATTCATACATTCACTTAACAGTTGTTTACTGTTTTTGTGGCAGGCATTCTGCTAGCTCCTAAAATGCAGTGTTGAGTGGCTGGCAATGAGCCTAGAAAAGAGACAGAGAAGTGATGTCTGACTATATGGTAGAAAGAAAACCAAGAGAGTATTTGTTTTAGCCATCAAGGGAAGAGAGTTATTCAAAAAGGAAGGAAAGGTTGAAAATAATCAAAATGCTGGTCAGAGATCAAGTAAGATAAGGCTTGAAAAACATCCATTGGATTTTGTGACATGGAGGTCACCGGCAAACTCATCAAAAGTTGCTTTTATAAAGTGATAGTGATTGGAGACACATAGGAGTTTGCTTCAGAGGAGTGTTCAGAGAAAAAACTTGTGGCAGTGAGTACACCTATCACTTGTGAGTAAGTTGTCCATAAATGACAGAAGAGAAATGATTGTAGTTCAAGAGAAATGTGTGGTTACAGGCATTTTTGGGTTTTGTTTACTGAGAGAGATTGGACATGACTTACTGTCTATGGAAAGAATCCAGCTGAGATAAAGATTTTGATTATATAAGAAAGAAGGATAATGATGGTATAATACAGTGTTTTTGAACTTTCCTATGTATGTGAATCAGCTGAGGATCTTGTTTAAAATTTCTATCCTGATTAAGTAGATCTGAGATGAGACCCAAGATTCTTCACATCTTTGAGTTCTTGGTGATGCCAATGCTGTTGGCCACATTTTGACTAGCAAGGGTATAGTAGAATTGCTGGGCAAGGTTGTGGGCCCATTTACATTGGCTGTTCATATATTTATAATAGATTCTATTTGTTCTGTTGTGTCATTATTTTCTATCATCTCTTGGTTATTTGGAAGAGGGCAAAAAGAAGATGAAAAGTAATTTAAGCTGGATGTGGAAGAAACTGAAGACAGAAATGGATGGATTTGGAAAAAGATAGTTCTGAGTACTCAACTGCTCAATGAAGTTGAAAAGCTGTCATAGTAGAAGTGATTGAGAAAGAAAGCTGGAGGACAAGGAGCTTAAGAATGAGGATTTTAAAGGTGAAACAATTAGAGTTGATGGCAAGATCCAAGGTTCAGCCCTGGAAGAACATGGCTGAAATGGCATGGGTGGCAATGGCCTCATTGTAATTTAACACCTGAGGAGGAACTGGGCTCATGAGGATGGGTCAACTTCAGAGCACTCATGGCCAGATGCTGGAAGTAGAAATTATAATGAGGGAAGAGGTTTAAGCTCTAAGCTCATGTGGGGCATTACCTTTTGATCTGTTAAGAATTTCTCTTAGGATTAACTTGTTTATGTAGTAAGTGTTTATTGAGCACCTGCTAGGAGCTAGGCACTTGTCTTAGTCTGTTATGTTGCTATAATAGAATACCTGAGGCTGGGTAATTTATAAAGAAAGGAGCTTTATGATTTTGGCTTACGATTCTATAGGCTGGAAGGTCAAGAGCATAGTACCACATCTGGCCGGCTTCTGGTGAGGCCACATGCTGGGTCAGAACATGGTATAGAAGCAGAAAAGTGGGCAGGCTTGTGCAAAGAGATCACATTTCAGAGAGGAAGCAAAAGAGAATATACAAAGCTGAACTTGCTTTTACAGCAACCCTCTCTGCAGTAACTAATCCAATTGTATGAAAGTGAGAACTCACTCCCATTGAAGGGCATTAATCTATTCATGAGCAATCTGCCCTCATGACCCTAACACTTCCCACTAGGCCCCATCTCCCACACCAACACATTGGGGAATCAAATTTCAACATGAGCTTCAGAGAGGACAAACTCAAACTACAGCAGCACTGTTCTGGATGCTGTAGGTACTCTACTGAACAAAACAAACAGTGCTTGTGTTCTGGTGTATTCATGTCTCCAAAGTCCTGGTTTCTAGGTGGATGATGTTTTAAAAAGGATAAAAACCTCCCCTCCCCAATCCTCCTCACCAAATTGAAAAGAGATACCTGGGATGAGAAGAAGATATCAGCACTTCTCTAGCCCTTTAAGGGAAAACTTTTGTTACCAAATTTTCCTTGGTAGGAAACTATGGGTTCAGCTTGAGAAAGTCACTTAACCATCTTTGGTCTGCTTTTGTCCATGTAATCAAAGCCAAAGAAACCCTTTTATCCAGTGTTACTGTGAACCTGAAGATGTTGGAGGGGGACTTAGACACAATGTCAGACTTGAAAATAACAAAAGGTAGCCCTTGAAGATCAGAGACTACATGAATTCTGAGAATGTAGGACCAAGAGCATTGCCTATCATTGGATGGATAACATAAGAGGAGAAAAGTCAAAAATTACATCACTATTGATTGTGTCTACCTGCTATTAAGCTTTTTTGACTTTAAGTGAATATCACAAGACAAACCAATAGTATCAATAAATTCCCAATATATATTTTGACTTAATCGTAGTAGCATACAATGCATAGGAAAATCAGGTATATGGCATTTCATGGCCTGAGTCTGCAACCTCATTGTGCCCTTGTTCTATTATTTTCTTTATTGTTTCTATCTATGAAGTGAATTCTGACGTGGCCTGATTACAGGACAGGGGAAGAACACAGAACATAAAAGAATGACACAGACACACATAAAGACTTTACATGACTCGAGTGCCCAATGCACCGGTCTCTTTATTTTTATACCCCCTAGACCCAAGTTTAGTTCTTTGTACGTGAGCATCTGAGCATAGCAGCGATAACCATCAATTCCAG
>VBSM01003215.1:6096807-6107315 GCA_008086735.1 Cheirogaleus medius | reverse complement strand
CAGGGCCACAGATCAGTTACATAAAACAAAGGAAAAATTCTCTTATCCTTTTGATAAATGTGGATTACGTTTTGACATTAAGTCTGGACCCTGAAATGTAACGAGAAGTCCAGCCATTTCTTTCGAGTTTTGATGAATAGAAGACTGTACACTTTACTTTTGAAATCTGACTACAGAAAGGTACTACACTCCAAAACATTCATATCCCTCCAAAATTGCTCAGAACTTTTTGCCCAAAGCCTCTTCTTTTCTTTCCTGGATCATTTCTGAAACTTTGATCCTTTTCTATTTGAGTCGTCCTTATCGGTGAGAGCATGAATACTAGCGTGAATGGTGAAAGTGAGATCAGTGCCCTACAGGTAGAACTGAAATATTATGATAAATTACGAGCGGGAGGAAGCCAGTTTAGGAAAACAGACTTCCCAAGCTTATAACTCACTCCAACCTTATGAGATAATAAATTTAAGAGTGTATTTCAACCTTCTTTTGAATTTGTGTACGCTGATGGTAAACCACAACTTTTCTGTTTCAAAGCAAAAGGACCACAAAGCATCTTTGGCCACCAAAGAGCTCAGCTCTTAACAAAATATTTTGATGAGCTAAGTGTAAATGAATCAGAAAACATACGGGTTGAATTTCCACCATTATACTCATGGGAGGACAGAAGACATTTTTTTTTTTGAGAACAAGAATACAGTTGACAAACAGGGTTTAGGTTTTCTGAATCAAATATTTAGAAACCAGTTCAAGACATTTTTCTGAATCTAAATGAACAGAAATTTGTCTGCTCTTTCCTCATTTAATAAATTTGTTTTGACTTTCTTGGCCTTTATTTGTCCAGACGCCCAAGTGAAAGAATAAATAAACTTGAGTGTGCTGCCTTTAAAGGTAAGAATCCATTCTAGGAACTTCTTTAATAAAATTTAGTTCTTGCAGAGGTGGCTCTATATTTATCTTACAGATAAAATGTTTTCTTTGAGAATGTCATTGGTGTTTCTGTTTTAATGACATTAGATGCACAGATAGGTTTGACAAAAGACCACCTTTAGGGCTATCTTTGGGCCAAATTTTAACATAGAATTTTTTTTATTGCAAATTACCTCTCTTTGGTAGCATTTCTTCATCCTTATTTGATGCCCTAACCTACCTGAAAAACAGTGTCCTGGGCTTTTACACTTCCTTCTAACTTCCCGAAAATCCCCCACCAGAACATCCCACGGATAATTCTAGGGCCCCATTATCAAAGCGTACACTTTTCTAGAACCATTCCATAGTGTCCACATAGTATTTGTTAACATAATTTTTAAAATTCCTCTGAACCATGTTCAAATCTTTTTGTTTTTAGCCAGAGTGCCCTTTAATACATTTAAATTGTATCAATATGTGTAAATCAATAAAATATATAAATGATTACAGCAGAAGTAAGGATTTCTAAAGGTCTGGCCAGACACCATGTTCCTCCACTATGACAAATTGTGTTAATAGCCTCAATTCTTCTCTCTCTTGAGTCCCTGTCCCTTGCCGCGTCTTGTCATGTAACTTTGAAGTTTTTCCCAGTAGAGAAGTGGAGTATATTTTCCTGCAACTTGACTTTAAGTCTATCCAAGTAATTCCTTTGATCAATGGAATATTAGTGAACATAAAAAGATTTAAAATGCTTGCTCACTTACATGTCTTCTATCATCAGGAGAAGAACATGCCCAGGCTAGCCCAGGAGAAAGATTAGGTGCATATGGAGCAGAGCTGTGCTGGCCAAACTGCTCCTGACAAGCTTAGCTTAGAGCGTCTGACTCCTCCTGACACCCAGAAGCATGAGTGACCCCATCCAAGAACAGTAGAGCCATCTAGCTGAGTCCAGTGAGATTAGCTAGCACCCAGTTGATCACAGATGCATGAGCTAAATTAATGCTTATTTTTATGTGCCACTAAGTCTGTGGTCTTGTTTGTCATGCATTACTGTGGATGTGGTTAATGGATATACCCAACTACAGCCTTCTCTTTGGTAGCTACGGAGGGAATTCCTCTGAGCACAATTAAAAAAAATCCATATCTGTAAATCTTCCTTGATAACATTATTTTATAAATAGATTTGGTTGTCAAGAAAGACTTAAAAAAGTAAGGGGTATGAAAACATCATACTGTACTCCATAAATATGTACAATTATTAGGTGTCAATTAAAAACAAAACAACACTTATAAAAAAAGGAATGGGAATATAAGGCACCTGGCAAGAGCCGCAAAACTAACATTGTGGTTAGGTGGTTTTTGCTCCTCTAAATTTTCAAGGTAACACAAAGCTAACAAGGTAACATTACTTCCGGTGTCCTTTGTAACAACCCTGCAAGGTAGATCGGTATTACTACCTCATTTACTGAGCACATGTGCTCAGCACTGTTCTAAATGCTTTAGATATATTAACATGTTTATTTTCACAGCTATCCTGTGGGATAGAGCATATTTACTATTTCCTTGATGACAGATGCCAAAACTCATTTCAGATTTATACCAATTCTATTATACGGGTAGGTAAAATGTTATCAGGCCCATTTAGTAAGCAACTCTATGGTCTTTGCATGTATTACCTTATTTAATTTAATTTAATTTTCACATGAATCACTAGGAATTCCACGTTGAGGAATGCACAGCTCAAAGACTCTACACAACTGGGCCCCTGTTACGTGGATTACCATGTTGAGGAGCGGAGACTAATACAGTCTTTCTCTGTCAGTCAGCTTCATCCTCAGTGTTCTGTCCGGAGGAGCCATCTATTGTGATCTTATGTAATGCTGGATCTGAGTCGCTTCCTTTACAACTTAATTATAGCTCAATTATTTTGCAATAATTTCAAAGCCAATTATTTAGTCCAAAAAGGCCTTAAAGTCGACTGTCTGTGTCTCTGGCAAGCTATTTATGCATCAGTTAGTAAAAAACCAGAAAGCTCCCAGATCCTGTTCCATAGCAGCTGTCTCATTCACAGTGGACCCAGAAGTCACCTCAGAAAGACATTAACAATGCTTGATAATAATATTTATGAATGGATACATCTCAACTGTTTGCTATAGCTCACTGTGAGAAGCATTTTCCTGCAAAGCCAGGGGACCAAAGGGTAAAGAAATTTTACCTTTCTCTCTCTCCTTAGTCATTTTATCAGAATATTTTCTGCTATTTCGTCCCAAGTTCGAGTCTTAATTTTTTTCTTGCTCTTAGGACTCTTTTTATTGTTATTAAGGTTAACATCATAGATTTGCTTTCCTTTTTCTTCTCTTCAAGTCCCCAAATTGAATCGGTGATGTAAACTCGGAGGAAATTGTTGGAATATGACATTCTGGCTTCCTGAAGTATTATTGGTTAGGCCTGAGGGTCTATGGTGTTATTAACTATCAGTCAGGAGTTTAAGAAATAATTTAGCTAGTTATTTTATTTTTTATTTATTTTTAAATTTTTTTTATTTCAGCATATTACAGGGGTACAAATGTTTAGGTTACATATATTGCTTTTGCTTTATCTGAGTCAGAGCTTCAAGCGTGTCCATTCCCCCAGATGGTGTGCACCATACCCATTAGGTGTGTATATACTCATCCCCTCCTCACCCCACCCATCTGCCCTACACCTGATGCATGTTATTACTATATGTGCACTTAAGTGTCGATCAGTTAATACCAATTTGATGGTGAGTACATGTGGTGCTTGTTTTTCAATCTTGTGATACTTCACTTAGTAGAATGGGCTCCAGCTCTGGAAACTATCATGAGAGCAAACAGACAACCTACAGAATGGGAGAAAATATTCATGTTAGCTAGTGAGTGCCTTTAATACAAAGCAAAGCATGAGTTAGGTGGCCAAGGTCTGAATTGCACAGGATGACACAGAAACTGGAAGATTAAAATGAAGTAATCCTGTCTTAGGAATTACAAATGCAAAATTCATTGGCTCATTCCAATTAGTTTGGTTAAGATAATTGAGTGTGGTAATTAAGTACATATACGGAGAGGTCTTTTTAAAAACATGTCAGCAAGTGTGCATTTTGGGTGATTATGTAACTTGTGAAACTCATAATAACCTTCTAATTATCCATTAAGCAAAGTACTCTATACTTAAGGAAGCAGAGTATTTTACTAGTCAGAGCAAGGACTATATCTGGTAGGTTTTCATGAACCCTGGACTTCAGACTATGATACTTGGAGAAATTAGAAAAAAAAAAATCCTTGTGAATGAATGATTGAACACATGATCCTGGGTATGCCTGAATAAGAATTTGAATGAGAGCCAATATGGAAACTCACAGATGACTCTCAAGCGAGGAGACTGCACCTTTAGCCTTGATTTTAGAAATGAGATGGAAGTAAGAAGTCCAATCTTAAGTAGAATCTTTGCAACTTATTTTCCAAGGCACACTCAATATAAGAGGAAGGCATTGCCCAAAGATGTTTAATGAATCTAGGATGTGTATGGATACAGGGGTGACTTGCCCAGGAGAGATGGGGTCAAAAATGAATATAATGGTTTTTGATGTAGCAGAAGAGTAAAAATTCAGGAGTTGGATGAAATTTGAATCCTGGCTCTGTTTCTTACTAGTTGTATGACCTTGGTGGGTTACTAGACTTCCCCAAGCTGCAGTTTCATGACCTGAAGGGTATAATAATATCTAGCTCTGAGTAATAGCACTGTGAGAACCAAATGAAATAATGTATATAAAATAGCAAGCTGTGAGTGTGACTCTGTAAGTGTTAGTAACTTTCTTCATTTCCTTTTCACTTTCCTTTGTTACTGGGAACTGTGTCATAGTCAAATTTGTATTCCCTTTTAATATTAACCTCTGTCCCTGGTCCTTAATAAAGGGTTCAATAAATGCACACTTTTAAATGACTTAACCAATGGAACCACATAAAATGAGTTTGAAAGTGATCTCTAATGTGTGACACAAGGTACTGATAAAATTAGCTAGGGGAAAACTGTGCCATTTAGAAAGCCTAGTTCACTTTTAAAAATATATTTACTTTTAATTGTAATAAAATATATATGACATAAAATTTACCATTTGAGCCATTTTTAAGTGTAAAGTTCAGTGGCATTAAAAACATTCATTCAAAATGTTGTGCAACCATTACCATCATTTATCTCTAGAACTTTTTCATCTTGAAAAATTGAAATTCTGTACTCGTTAAACAATAACTCCTAATGCTCTCTCCCCACTTCCAGCCCCTGGAAACTGACTGTCTGTCTCTATCAATTTGACTACACTAAGTCCCTCATATGAGTGGAATCATACAGATTTGTTCTGATGTGACTAACTGATTTCACTGAACATATCTTCAAGGTTAATCCATGTTGTAGCATGTGTTAAGAGTTCCTTCCTTTTTAAGGCAGAATAATAATACATTGTACGTATAAACCACATTTTGTCTATCCATTCATTTACCTATGGACACTTGGGTTGCTTGTACTTTTTGGCTATTGTGAATAATGCTGTTATTAACATGGGTATACAAATATCTCTTTGAGGCTTTGCTTCCAATTTTTAGGGTATATGCCCAGGAGTGGAATTACTGAATCATATGGTAATTCTATTTTTAGTTTTTTTAAGGAACTGCCCCATAATTGTTTTCCATAATGTAGCACCATTTTGCATTCCCACCAATAATGTGCACAGCTTCCAATTTCTCTACGTTCTTACCTCTTGTTATTTTCTGTTTTTGTTTTGTTTTTATTTGTTTATTTTATAACGGCCATTCTAATGGGTATGAAATGGTATCTCATTGTGATTTTGGTTTGCATTTCCTTAAAAATGAGTGATGTTGAGCATCTTTTCATGTGTTTATTGGCCATTTGTATATCTTCTTTCATTTTCACTTCTCAACATTTAACGATCTAAACTGCACACTTGTTTTCTCCTTTCCCCACTTATTCCCCTTTCTTCCAGAGAAAGCAAAAATTACCTGCCTTCAAGGTTCTTCTGAGTATGTGGAATGTAGCAGCTGGAACTGTGAAACAGTCTCTGTCCTGTTAGGCTGTGCCAACATGTGGAAGCTCATGAAGCTGGCAGCCAGAATGTTGGTACAAATGTTTAGTCAGTACAGCTCCAATTCTACATGGCTCTACCAAGCTATCATGTAGCATGAACAGCTTCTTCCAAACATCCTGACTCTGTAACTCTCCCAAACATCAACTACTATCGGTAGGCAGACTTTCATATTTGCTTTCTGTCTTTGTAAATAAAATTCGATATTTTGGCCTAAAATGATCCCTTTTTAGTGAAGTCCAGAAAGTCATCTAATGGAAGAGAATGCTTTTTTTGATATGAGGATTGTTTTCCTAATGAAGACAGTGTGAAATTTTTTTAAAAAATCTACACTGAAAAAAATGGGTTCAAAATGTAGCATGAGAAATATCATATTTCTCATATCATTGATATGAGAAATATCTTTCATTTAGAAAATTTTAAATACTAAAACAAGTTTTGGAGAATTGCTATAGACCTTTTTCCTTGAGAAGGTGTAAGTCTCTTTAAAATCTATTAAAATGTAGAATTTCTATTGCCCTCCAAACAATAGTGTATAACAATTGACTGAGCAGTCATGTTTGAGTATTGTTTCTATTATAGAAAATATACCTCCCCTGGCCATTTGCCATCACAGGCAAGAGCAGATAATTTAAAAAAAAAAAAATCCCATAACTTAAATTTAAATTTGGCAATTATTTTAAATCTGTCTAAAAATAATTAGAAAAACTCTGTGTCATGCAAAATAACTCACAGTTCAAGAGTATTATATTTTAGAAGTATTACCTCTATAAAAATAAGCACAGTGATGACATCTGGTACCACTTTGTACACTTTTGACTCCTATTTCTTTGCTGTGAATCTATTTAAGATGTCATGCTGTCTTTGTGAATTTACTCCGGGATCTTTTATTCCATTCAAAGCATCCTTTTCCTCAGTGTTTCCTTATGTAGCATTCCCATGAACTTTTTCTTTTAAATTAAGTAGTCATTTATCATTGAGAATGTACTTTCTCAGTTGCATCTTGCTTTTATTGATTCAAAAAAGTATGTTTATTATTGAAATATAATCTACCAAGTACATTTAACAAAAACATGTATGTTAAAAGTGTTTTTTTCATTCAATGCATAACAAATCTCTCTAACAGTAATCTAATAGCTGTTTCTTCAAATCTTTCGCAAAGTTTCTCTGTGTATGCCAAAAGAATTTTTTGACCAAAAAAATGCTTTCCTTGTATTATTTTAGCTATTTTTAAACCTGTTAGGAACAACACATGTGTTCCTATGGAATATTGTTTCATCATTCGCTATGAAATAAAAAGGCTCAGATGGGGCCTCTAGATATTATCAAGTTTAGTGAGATTTTTGTACAGTTTGGATTGTACATTGCATGACTTTAGAAATGTTAAGAAAATTGCATGTTTTCTTGTTTCTTGTTCCAAATGCTACTTTTTTTCTCATTCTTGTATATGTATATGTATATGTATATGTATATGTAAGATGCATAATGATGTTTTGGTCAACAGCAAACCACATATATGAAGGTAGTTCACAAGATTATAATGGAGGTGCCCTAACAGGTATACCATTATTTTCTTTTATACTGTATTTTTATTGTACCTTTTAAAATATTTAGATACAAAAATACTTACCATTGTGTTATAATTGTCTATAGTATTCAGTACAATAACATGTCTTACAGGTTTGTGGCCTAGGAGCAATAGGTCATATATTTAGTTTAGGTATGTAGTAGGCTATACCATTTAGGTTGGCATAAGTAATTCTATAATGTTTGCACAACAATGAAATCGCCTAACAATGCATTTCTCAGAGTGTACCCATCATTAAGTGACTCATTATTGTATATATATGTATACACAAACACATACATACATGTATACATATATATGCTATTATTAGCTGTGTCACATGGCCCAAATAACCTTAGTGAGAGGTTTATTGTTAATGATAGTGGATGGGAACACACAACAAGTCTTGATAATTTTAGATTATCAAATCCATTAGATCGTCAGTGCTTTTGCTTTTATTAGAAAGATAACGATAAGAGCTATTTTTTAAAGCATTAGCTATACACTATGGGCTTTGCTCATTTAATTTGCCCATTGACCCACTGTTGTAGGGATGACAGCTTCATATTACATTCTTATGTAACAAGGAGAAACTGGTACACAGTGAGATTAAGTAACTTGCCCAAAGTTACTTATTTACTATGTTTCAGTGTCAGGAAGTTGAGCCTGGGGAGCCTGGTATCAGCGCTGCATTCTTACCCTGTGCTATCCTGTTTTAGCTTTGACATTTTTGTTGTTGTTGTTATTGTTATTTTCTTGTGTTTGCATTAGCAATACGTTTTCAAACCATGGTGTCTTTGCATGGATTGTTAAGTCACTTGTCTGTTTTGTGAAGGTTAGTTTAGTTAAAACTAGATAACAGAATTCATAATTTCAGAGAACTGGAAACAAGTGAACTGTGAGGAGTTATAATAAGATGAAAGAGACCAAGAGGATGAGGGCACCACTCTCACCCTCCCTTCCGTGCTGGAGAACACTTCCCCTTTCTGTAGGAAACCTCACATTTCCTAGCTAAGCACAGCCTTCTGATACAAGGAATTGCTAAGAGTACCCGTATCTATGCTATATGCTGAGTATTAGTAAAACTTAGTTTCCTTCTTATTTTTAGATTTACATTAAATATAACTAGAAGTTCTAATATGTTCTTTCCACATCCTTTGTGGATTTTCTTGGACACCTGGAGTGTAAGTAGCCCGCTTGGGAGACCACTGCAAAAATGTGAGATGGAAATTTAATTGAGACTAGAGAACAAATAATCATTTAGCCCTGGGTTGAATTTTTAGGGAAGAGACAAAACAAAAAAGAATAAAAGAGGTCAACTAAGATTAACACTTTAAAATCTCTGGTTGCCATAGAAACAGAAAATACAGGCAAGCAGTTCAGCTACCCAAGAGTTTTGAAAGATAAAATGTCTTTAAATGTCAAAAACTATTATCAGGCTTAACTGGAATTGGCTTTTGAGCCTCAGCCCATGGTTATACAACACTCATCTTTCAGATACCCTTGCCGTAAGAGGTGGCTGACACTTGAACCTGTGGGAAATCCACATCCTACATCCTGGAAACTCAGAGACTCAGTGGCCCTTTGAGGGAGTCGGCATTTTCCGATAGTGGAAGGTTTGTGCATATGATGACATAAGGCCAAATTGATTATTAAAAAATGTCACTGTTAACCTCTACATTTTTCCACTAGTGAACCTTGTCTGCTTTTTGGATATGGAAATAGCCAATAATTTTATTGACCTGCACATTTACTCATATTCATATTAAACAATCGAGAGAGTTGAGGAGTGTTCAGCGAGTTACAGTGTCTTGGTGTAATGAATGTCTTGTGTTACTGGATCTGAGCCAATATACCCACTACCTTATGATTGTTTCCCCTGATTACGTTGCTTCAGGCCCTTTGTATGTTACTAACAACAACTGAATTTCACTGTCTGCTCCAGTGTGATGTTAAAAATTCCTGGAGGCCATTCTGGCTTACTCTCTCAAGTCAATCTCCCTTTCATAATTTATAACTGTCTGTAGAACTTCTGGTCTTACCGAGGACCTATTGCTCTGCTCTTACCAGGGAATCGGGTGCTAACAAACTTCTAGAGACTAGTTGGAGAAAAGTTCACTGACGTTTGGACACCCTCTTAGGGAAGCCCTTGGTACGTCCAGTTGACTTTTCTGTTCCATTACATTGCAACTTTCATTGCTAATTAACCCCATTTAGAATTGTGAAGCCTTTCCCCCCCCCCGCCCCTTCTTTCCCTTTTCTCTCTGATTCTTGGATATCCACAGCATAATCGGCCAACAGAACTAAGCTCTGTGAAATGTTTGTTTTATTTTGTTTTGTTTTTTTCATAGTCTAGTGGGAAGAACATAGGACTGCTAGTGTTGGGAGAGTCATGGAAAAGTAATAGTGATTAAGAGAAAGCCTAAAATGACAAAGCAATGAGATTAATTTCCATGATTTATACACAAAACTTTAGTTTTGACCCTCTTTATGAATAGTCATAAATTATGGGACAAATCAACAGCACACTGCATTTTAAAGAGTTTGGTTTATGCACACACTTTATGGGTCATATCTGATATTAACCAGATGAGTGCCTGAAGTTTATACATTGCTGGTATCAATAAAGAACCTCAAATATTCTACAATTAATATTTTAGTTAGATGAAGACCCAGGTGTCTGGGGAATGACCAACATCATGCTAAGAGAAAGCAAAGTCTCTGCTATTTGAAAATTGAAAGATAATAATATACTTTGAATTGTTAAAATGCATTTTTAACAATGAATTCAAAGTATTTCTATGTTGAGTCCTGTTTAAAAATCATAATATAATAATAGCACAGTTGTTCCGGCAAGTGTTAACAGCACTTGACCAGCTCTACGTCGGCAAGTGTTAACAGCTCTCACAACAGCTCTTGACC
>VBSM01003215.1:6003923-6096707 GCA_008086735.1 Cheirogaleus medius | reverse complement strand
CACAGTGACTATTCCTTAGTAAATACATATGCTACTCACTAAGTAGTTTGAATGCATTATCTTATATAACCCTTCTGATCATCTAATGAAGTTGATGCCATTATGTCCCCATTTTAAAGATGAGAAGAAGAATCAAATGACTCACTGAAAGGTTGCACAGCTGGAAACTAGCAGAAAAGTCTTAAACTGAGGCCTCTGACTCCAAAGCCCAAGCTTCATACCACTCTGCTCTACTACCTCTTCTTGTCAGCCGGATTTTGATAGGAAACCAGCAAGGCATGTTTGCCTTCTATAGATGGGAAAACTGAGCTTAAAAGGAGAAAACAGTGGTTTGTTACAAATCACTATAATTTATGGAATGCTTGGATTAATATGCAATTAGCAAAAGCCAATGTTTAGAAGGCAAGAATTTACTGTATGGTTCTTACCATCTAAAAATAGTGCTAATTGTGTATCAGGCACCATATATTAAGTACCTTACCTTTTAACTCTTTTGAACCTCACAACAACCTAATGAAGTAGGTACAATTATTAAACCCATTTTATAAACAAGAAAACTGAGGCACAAGCAAAGAGAGTAACTAGCCCAAGATCACACTGCTAGCAAGTAAGGGGACTTTTTATGTAGGTTGTCTTGTTCCAGAGTTTGTGCCCCATTGTACCTGACTCTCTTACCTTTCTGCTGACACCTTAGTAACTGAGTACCAAGCCTCCTGGTGAAACTTCAGGGCTTCAGTCAAATTCCCTTATCTTGTGAGTGGTACAGACCAAATAAATAATGCATGAGATCAGCTAATAAGAGATCACGGAAATACTGAATAACAGAATTGAAGACAAAATTAGTAATTTTATCATGAGAATATGACCTAATCTGGAGCTACATATGGTTCAGATTGAATCCAAACTCATGGAGATTTGACAAATTTCCTTTCTTTTTGCTTTCACTGTGAAGTCTACATTGGCGAGACAAATATTACTCAGCTTTTGTATCTGTTTGGGACTATTCCCTCTCCTTTGTTCTTTCACACCAAATTCATAATAGGGTGCTGCAGGTACTCAGGCAAATTTTGGAATAATTCTGAGTAGAATTCTGTGGCTGAGTGGCTGATTTGCTTATATGCAGTCAAATTTGGCATTTGAGATTAAGAATAGGAAAAAGACCACCATCTGTTCATCCTGATGCAAAAACGACTGTTTTAACAACCTTGGATCATCTAAGTTGGAGATACTGGGTGGCTGAGACTATGCAATAGACTTGGCTGGTATAACAATAACAAGACAGGTCACAACAGCCCCATGCTTTCCAACCTTCTGCGGTGACTCATTTTGTCCATGTGGCTGTCCAAGTGACCCAGCACCGTTTGGTGAAATGGCTGTCATTCCCCCTCTGCCCTGCAGTACTGCCTTTGTTATATAATAAATCAGTAAGCATGCATATGTTGGTCTATATCAATGCCACTCTATATCGTTAGTCATTTTTTTCTATTTTTGTGCCAATACTACACTGCTTTAATTACTATGGCTTTATGATTTGTATATTGAATCTTTATTTTCTTAAAATGGCTGAGATTTCCACTTCACTATTGAATATAAATAGTGACAGTCATTGTCTTATTATTGCTACTGGGGAAAATTTTCCATATTTTACCATTAAATATGAGGTTTGCTTTTTTGTAGATGTGTTTATCAGTTTAAACAAGCTTTCTGCTATTTCTAACTTCCAAGAGTTTTTAAATCCATAAACAGGTGTTGAATCTTGTCATATACCACATCCAATTCCAATGATCACATGATTTTCTGTTCTTTTATTGTGGTCAAATACATTGAGTTTCGAATATTAACACACTCTTGCCTATATGGAGTAAACCTCATTTAAACTTGGTGTATTCTTTGTTTTATGTATTACTGGATTCAACTTGCTAATATTGAAAATTTTTACATCTAAGTTCATGAATGACATTAGTCTTTAATTTTTCTTCTTTAAATTTTCTTGTCAGGGTTTGCAATGAAGTTTTGCTCCTTTCACCCCCCTCCAAAATTTAGAAAATATTTCTTCCCCCCAATTTATAAAAGAATTTGTATAAGATTTATTTATTCTATGCATAAAAGTTTGGATGAATTCACTAGTGAAACCCTCTGGGTCTGGATCCTTCTTGTGGGAAGGTTTTATAATTACACATATAATTATATTTTTTATTTTTTCCTTTGTCAGTTTGGTAGGTTGTAATTTTAAGAATTTTTAAAATTTCAGCTTATTGCTAATTTCACTGGCATAGAGTAGTTCACAATTATCCTCTAATTATTTTTTTACTATCTGTTGCATCTGTAGTGATGCAATATTCCTGATATCAGTAACTCATGAGCTTGTGTTTTCTATTTCTCAAGTGTTCTTAATGGTTTTTAATGAAGTTTGTATAGCGAGAGAGAGAGAGAGAGAGAGAGAGAGAGGGAACGAGAGAGGGAATGCTTTGGTTTTGCTTAATTTATGAATCTAGATTATTTAGAAAGTTTTTTTCAGTTTTCTAACTATTCATAATGCACATACATTTTCAGGCTTGTTATTATGTTGAGAAAGACTCTACCAAGTTGTCTTTCATATACGAGATATAGTTTGAAAGGACTTTCCTACTGCCTATATTCTGGCTCTATACCTCTTACACCTCTGCCATGAGTCTTTGTGTGATGGCATTGTGTATTCAGCAGAGTGGGCTGTAGAAATATTTCTGGAACCCATTTTTATACAGAGATGTCTAGTAATAATTTAATCAAACATGGGCACATCTTTGAATCACCTATATACATCCCCCAACCACAGGTTAATTGTATTTTGATTTTTAACTTCTTACTTGGATTACCAAAATGCCCAAGGCCACTCAAACACCAACTGACGTGAGAAGAAATCAGAGTGGAAAGACACAGTGGTCTTAACTGTTGCAGTTACAAAATATTAATTTTACAAAATTTATGAAAACATATGATCATGTGACCATATTACAAGTGAGAGGCCCTGAAATGTCAACTTTTTTTTTTTACTTTACAAAAACATCTGCTACTGTTAATAACATATGCACACATAATTACTACCCTAAAATAAATAAATAAGCGCAACCAAACCGAAACCAATAATAGAAACAAAGTTGGCTAATATTGACCAGTGGGTCTCTGCTAGTTTGGTTTGCTCTGATGTTTGACAAAACTTCCAAGAAGCATAAGACTTAAGAGATATTACATTTGCTTATATATTCAAGGAAAATGGACACTTGTGGAAGAAGAAAGGCGTTATGTCATAGTGGTGTACGTATCAATTCTGAAGCCAGAAAGCCTAGGTTTAAATCCCAACACCACAATTACCAGCCGTGTATAGCTCTGGGCAAGTTCGTTAGTCTTTCTATGCCTTAGCGTCCTCATCTTTAAAATGGGGATATGTAGGTATATACATATGTGTGTATATTCACTTGTACATATATGTATCCATTTATATATGAGTATATATTGATATATTATATATCTATTTTATCTATATATCTGCCTATCACCTAGCACACCATAAGTGTTATCTAATATTTATAATTATTGTTTTTTGGGTCTATACTTGAGTGAAATAAAAGATCATTTTCTTTCAACTATATTAGCATTGCTTACATGTTTAAGGTAATTCATAAAGCCTAAAACATGTTTTTAGATAAAAGCCATGTCACTAATCTTTCATATACCATAGAATGCATGGAAATCTGTGTGTGGAGGAAATATACTGAGACCGGGAGCCCTGCTTTTAAAGACCTCAACTACATCTTGGAGAAAGTCATCTGGGCTGTTCTCCTCCAGGCAGCCTCCGGGCTTTAGGCCTCTGTCCTTCAAGTGGACACCATATGTCTGACACTAACACTAAATCTCTTTGCTGTAAGAGTGAGTGAATTGATGATCCTACTTAAGGAAAGCATTATTTCAAAGACATAAAAATGGCAAATCTGAAAGTTTAGCTCGATGACCTGCTTAGAGCTAGTTTATGATAACATTGGAAAGGAATTCCATAATAAACGTTAAATATTAGTGCTTAAGTCTGTAAATGTTTTCCTTTTTGTATTTCACTCACTTGATTTCTTCAGGGAAAAAAAATGTGAAGTTTTCTCAGGAACATAATTTGTAACAACACTCAATGCTATTCTCAACACACACTGCTATCTGTCGATGAGCTGACTTAGTTATGATTGGAGACATATGTTATGATATGTCAGAATTCTTATAAGCTTGCACATCTAGGAAGTAGATTAATTGATTAGTTTGCCAGCCAACTAGCTTCTAAATTTGTCTCATCATCTGATTCTGATTGCAAAGTAGAAAGGCAAAATATTTGATAAAAATTATAAATTTTGAAAAGTAGGCTATTAAATTTAGGAGTATATATGGTGATTTTTTTTAAGTCATATATGAAATAAATTGTTTTTTCACCAATTCAATAGGCTAAAAATAGGAATAACTTTTGGAGACAGGAATCATTTTTTATTTGAATCACATCCCTGAGAAACTTTATAAAAGCTTATTTTGTAAATTGAGTCATTGAAATGTGGCAATAAAATTGGTTAATCTGCATAATTTCCCTACAATTTAAGAGGCTGAGAAGTCACCCTGTCACCGTATGATACATACATTAATTCAGTGTGTACATTTTTGCCTCCTTCACTGGAATGTGAGGTTTCTGAGGACAGTGAATGTGTTTTCTTCATCTCTGTGTCCTGGCCGCTTAACATAGTGCCTGCCATTTAGAAAATGTTCATTGTAACGAGCTCTGTGTAAAGTCAGAGGGGTATTTTTGAATCATCAGGGTGGCCCTGAGATGGTTGGTGGGATGCAGACAGATATAGCCCTCATACGCTGGTGTTCTGAGGCGCACCATCATCAAGAAGATGAGCAGACACAGAGAAGGGCAGCTGCAGAAAGCACTGAGAAGGAGGTGACAAATGCTGGGATTGGAAGGGAAGAGAGTTCCAAGAGGAAGAGGCAGTCCCATGGGAAGTGAAGGGGTGGATACTAGAAGTCTAGACACTTCTACAGACATCCAACAGTGAAGGGGGGAGGCAATAGAGTGAATAGCAGCAGATGTGGGTCTGAAGGAGTGTTTATTTTATTTTGGATGGGAAAGGCTTAACCATGGTTTGGTTTGGGTTTAAAGACAGGGTGTTGCTCCATTGTCCAGGCTGGAGTGCAGTAGCCTGATTGATCATAGCTCACTACAACCTTTGTCTCCTGGGGTCAAGTTATACTCCTGCCTCAGCCTCCAGAGTAGCTGAGACTACAGACGCATGCCACCATGCCCGGCTAATTTTTTGTATTTTTTGTAGAGATGGGGTCTCATCACTGTGTTGCCCAAGTTGGTCTCAAACTCCTGGGCTCAAGTGATTCTTCTGCCTCAGCCTCCCCTGTACCTGGGACTATAGGCGTGAGCCACTATTCCTGGCTTGACCATGTTTAAGCACTTTTAAAATGGAGCCAATGCGTATGGAAGGGTTGATGACCTGGAAGAGAAATGGAACAATCAGTCAAGAGAGCCCAGCCTATGAGAACAAGCAAGTGTTGAGCAAGGCATGGAATTTTAGAATGCGGAGGGGCAGCTCTTCCTTTGGAATGGAATGAAGAATTCAGGTTAGTCTGTACATCTAGAAGGAAGTCAAGAGCTCCCATTTGTTGGCTGTAACCTCTGTGAAATGGTAGGCACATTTATATGCAGTGTTTAGGGAAAATGACAGGGTTGAAACATTGTGGAGTTTAAGAAGTTCTTAAATGGTTCTTTTGGAGAAAGAGGGCTGGGCATTCAAAAGATAGCTGGACAGCATCCGGCATGCCTTGAGGTTAGGGGTTTGAGGTTAGAGGTTAGGTGTTTTTGAGGCATCAATCTGTGACTGTGACTTTTTTTCTAAGCAGGGAGGAAAGGTGACGTATTTTGATTTATCTGGGTGGCTGGAGCAGGAAGGAATTAAAATAAGGGGGCGGGAGGTCCAAGTTACTGACAAAGAAGTCTCTGGGCTGATGAATGTCTAGCTGCACAGGGAAAGAAATGAAGAGGGAGAGGCTCAGTGATGGGAATGAGTGAAGGCTCAAGGGGTTGGAGCTTTTGTGGAGGGGAATTACAGTACAGGGAAAGAGGGGGTGCCTGACGGAGGGAGCTGAAAGTGTAGGAGGCTGTGGGCAGAGACGTGAGATGGCATTTAATGTAATGAGAGTTTACGTTTGACTACGGGAATGAGGAGCTAAGGATGTGTGCAGGGAAAGAGACCTAGATTGCTGAGAATGTTGAACAACCAAGAGGATAGGCCACTAAAGGCATCATCTGTGCACCTATGGAAACCTCGCAGAGTGGAGATCAGAACTGGGGTGGAGAGAAGCCTGGAAAGTCTCTGCCAAAGTCCTTGATGAATGAAGAAGAGGAGGGAGAGTTGACCGATGAGAGCAATATAGGGGGTGGAAAGCCAAATGGCAGGACCTTCAAAGGAAAAAGGGTTTTGCCCAAGACAGACAAACTCATGGATCTAGGAGAGCTGCAGAGGAACCTGCGGACTCTCAGGGGATTCAGGTCTTAGTTACCACAGGGAGGTGGAGAAACACAGGGTAGAAAGGTTAAGGGTGTTAAAGATGTAAGAACGTTTATTAGAGAATGGATTTTATTTATTCATTCAAGAAATATATTTTTTGAGGGCTTACTATTCTAGAAGCTGGGTATAAAGAAGTAAATGAAATAGACTAATTCACAGTATGAAGAAGTTTCCATTCTAGTTGGAGGGAGATAGACAATAAACACATGAAATAATAACACGCACACACACGTGCCCAGCCACAATCCTCTTGGTGTTTTGCTGATTGAAGAAAGGTAATATAGACCATTCACGGTATATTTGGAAATTGCAATTGCATATTATCTCCATAGGTTAAGCGTGATAAACTTAGTCTTTATTAGATATTCAAAGAGGTCATACATCAGTGCATTGGCTTTGCTGACAGTGAGTTTTAGTGACAAACGTACAAAAAAGGAAAGAGAGAGAACTTTTGTTAAAAGGACTTTTTGATTGGTGCATTTAGGATAAGAGACGGTTGATCTATACACCATATGCTGGGTGGAGATGAGTTTAGTAAAGAAATATGCAGCAGGGGAAATTGAAGGGACAGGGTGTGAGGGGAGGTGAAGAAGCTCCTTGTTGAGGAGTGTCTCTGTGCACAGAGGGAAGACTGGGAGCAAATGTCGCAGGTAGCACTAGAAAGAGAAGGTTAGGCAGCGGCCCAGAATACGCAAAGTCGCGGAGATGGGTTTGAAAGAGTGGGAGTCAGTGGAAGTGACGGGGAAAACCGTCGGGCACTGGGACACGGCTGCTCGGCGCCTCCCTGCGACTCCCCATCCCCGCCGGCCGGTGCTGCACGGGGCCAGCTGGAGGCCCAGTGGGCGGGTGTGTGCTGCTGAGGCCCGGCCTCCTGTGCCGTCCGGCCTGCTTCATGCTCGGCCGCCTGCTCCTGTCCTCCGGCCACGCTGCCTGCTTACGTGATCCTGATTGGGTACTTTTTGGCTGATTGGATGTTAAAGCTTGTTGCTAATTGGATGTTATAGCTTGTTCCTGATTGGATGTTATAGCTTGTTGCTGATTGGATGTTAAAGCTTGTTGCTGATTGGATGCTTTTTGAGTCCTACCAAGGGTATAAAAATTGGAGGAGACCAAGCAAGGGGGGGTCAGAAGATCAGAAGTCAGTAGAGTGTGCTGACAGAATAAAGGCTGTTCTCCACTCTCCACGTGCCGCTTGGTTATTTCCCTGGTCAAGAGCTGTTACAAGAGCTGTTAACACTTGCAGAGAAGAGCTGTTACACTTCCTGTTAACACTTGCTGGAACAGAAGCAGCGCCTAAAGACAGAAAGCACAGATCAGCATGAGGATGAGGAGAGCAAAGGTTAAATGACCATAAAGGCTTCAGTCTACAGTATTGATCTGAGATGGGCAGGTGAATTTATTAATAGTAAACTGTAAGATTATTCATAATCTTAAACAATGCAGGAAGCCATGGCCCTAGATGCTGAGTTCCAAGCCTAAAGCCTGCAAGTTAGAAGCCTCAGGCCTCCAAAGTTAAGGCAGCACAGGAAGGGCAGGGAATACTCTGTTACATTCTCTCTAGACTCCCAGAGTCCCTGCAGAAGTCTGGTAAAGGCTGGCCTGGTCTAATCAACTTCAGGATCTAAACATATCTTACTTGCATAACTGTTCACTTTAGGTCATTTCCACTTGTCTTCTTTCATGGAACATGCTAAGGCTTCTCCCCAGTTTCAATGACTTGGCCATTTCTGTGGGAATCTGATAGGTAGCTGCCTGAATGTTTGAAGGAAAGAATTATTGTTTGGTGATGTGATTGGGTCAGTGCTTTAGAGTCATTAAATTGGAGAGTGTGCCTATGATGTGTGGGAAGAAGGATTCCTATAATTGTGGTTGTGGAAAGGGAAAGTAGATGATAACCTTAAAAGGAAGCGTTTTAAATGTTGAAGAAAGCAGAGCATTGTCTGGAGGCACTTCCTCTAAAATCTGCATTACCTATGGGTGCTGGTTCTGTCTGAGAGTTAGGGAAGCATTGCCCTCCAGCTGTAGAAGCAGCATGACCCCGTGGGCATCTGGGTCCCAGTACTGCAGTCATGGTGTGGACATTTTTTTGCAGTGTGTGGTCACCCCCCCATAAGGGTTGGCCTGAAGAGACCCACGGGCAAGTGGTCAGGATTGCTTCCTGCAGCGGTGAGAAGTCCTGACTCATGGACTCCGGATCTCCTCTGACTAATGATCTGCAACTGACCCTCTGCTTGGAGCCTGGGCTCTAGCTTGTTCTCCAGCAGGTCCATTCAATGCAGGGGTTGTAATTTCCTAGGATACAATGCTATGTGAAAGGGTTCATTGTATCACCAAGAATGACACAGTAATTTAAGCCTGGGAATGCAATTTATTCAACCTCCTCATTTCCTAAATGAGTTCAAATTGTAACAATCCCTTAAAGGACAGTTTTAGAAATGTTGATGCTTTCCTTTCTGGGGGTGGGTAGGTGGATGAGTGGGTATGATGGCGGTGGCCATGGGAAGGGAGGGGAGGATGAACCTTTCCATAAAAGTGACTTAAAATGACCAAATCGGAATGCTGAGGCTGTCAGGAATTAAGATCAAGAAATATGCACTTTCTGCCAATAGGATCCAAAGTATTCTGTATTTCTCAGACAAGTCCAAGCCTGCCCATTCTTTGGACCCTGTCTTTCTTTCTCTCTCTTTTTCTCTCTCCCTTTCTTTCTTTTTCTTTTTTTCTCCCTAGGAGGTACTGTTTGTGTGACAAAGAGAGTTGTCAGTAATCCAGCAAAAAACCCTTGCACTGAATTGAAATCCAGCACATTCCTCTTACGGTAGGAAGGGCAGACTGGGCTCACTTTGGGGTTCATTAACCATCTTGAACTATTTTCCAAATGCTTTAGGTTCGAAAAAACCTGACTCACACTGGGCCAGCTACTTTTTTCTTCTTCACTATTAAGCCTATGTGTATTTTAAGGGAAATGTAATCCATATGTTTGTGATTCCTTTACACTTAACTCATCAAGCAGGATTTGTTAAAGCTATTTGATGTCCTGGATGCCTTTTGAGCCATTTCCTTTTGACTTTCAAAGCCTTTTATACTCTAGAAATAGGAAGCTGCATTTTATGAAATGTAAATGAGCTTGAACCCTCAAAGGTCTTATTTGGGTCATGATTCTGAATGCTGACATCAGTTAGAAACATTCTCTCTTCCAGTCCTGCAGAGAAATGCCAGACCAGGGAATAGCTTTACAGTTTTCAATGCATAAAATTGGCTAAACCTTAATTAGAGTGTACTTGGGAGGAAAAAAAGGCAAAAAATATTTCATAGCATGAACAGATATCATTAAAGAAAATGAGTAAATATTTCTGATTATATAAAAGCTACTTCCACTAAATTAACCTTAAAATAAAATAAAAAAAATAAAACTGAACCAAATAAATTTCTGAAGATCATTCAGTATGATTATATGGCCAAATTGATGTTTTAATTTTGTGGCCCTAAAGTGAATCTCAAGTAAATACTTTTTCCAGTACTTCCTACCAGGGCAGTTAAGAGAATTCTCCAGGAACAAAGGTATTTTCGTGTCTTGGAGAAATGTCTTGTTCTTTTAGAGCTCCTTTTTCAGCAGAAAAGTTAATTTAAAACAATTAAAGAAATGCATAATCAAAGGATCAATCTCCTCTCTTCTAATTCTGATGGGGAAGACCATCGGGGTTGGGACGCGGCCGCTCGCCGCCTCCCGGCCGCTGGACGCGGCCGCCCGCCGCCTCCCCGCCGCTCCGCATCCCCGCGGGCTGGTGCTGTGCGGAGCAGGCTGGAGGCAGCGGCGGGCAGGTGTGTGGGTGCGCACTGCTGGAGCCGGGCCTTGTAGACGGACCGCACCGGCCGGTCCAGGCCTGCGCTCTATGCTCCGCAGCCTGCTCCTGTCCTCCGGCCGCGCTGCTTGCGTGATCCTGATTGGTTACTTTTTGAATCCTACTGTTCCTGATTGGATGTTATAGCTTGTTCCTGATTGGATGTTATAGCTGTTCCTGATTGGATGTTATAGCTTGTTCCTGATTGGATGTTATAGCTTGTTGCTGATTGGACGCTTTTTGAGTCCTGCTAAGGGTATAAAAGCAGGAGGAGAACGGGGAAGGGGGGTCAGAAGAACAGAAGACGGCTGAGGGTGCAGATGGAATAAAGACAGTTCTCCATCTCTCCGTATCCTGCCCATTATTTCCAGCGTCAATGCCTAAGAGCTGTTTAACACTGTCAGGAGCTGTTAACACTTGCCGCAACAATTCTAGGGAGAAATTCTATGTTGGGTATGATAACAAACAAACAAAACCAGGTTCAATTCTGAGCCTTTGCAATTGTTTCTCCTCCTGCCAGGATTAATTTTGCTTAAAATCTTCTGTTGTTTTCTCAGTGAGCCTGGCTGTAACCTCCCTGATTAACATAGTTCTCCCTTCTACCTTTTGTTTAACACTCTACCCCATTTCACTGTTTTACATTTTTCACAGAAATCAGCACTATCTTCCATTGCTTTCTGTCAATTGTACACTTATATTTTCTTTTATTACTGGGAATCTAAATCTATCCCTGTACTTTTATTACTAAAACATTTGGCTGGAAAGTGGCAAGCACTCAATTAATGTTTACTAAATTTATTGCAATAATTTGTTCAACGAACACTCATCAGCACCTAATATGCAGCAGGCTATATGACAGATGTTAAAGATATAGTGAAATATAAAATAAGGTTCCTCTTCTTAAGAACCCCCCCATCCTTAGTGGCAGAGAAGACAAGTACATGACTCTAGTGGTGTGTGGTAAGATAAAATTTGCCTGAGAAAAAGGATTGAAAAAGGCTTTCTAAAAGAAATGATCCCTAGAATAAGAAGTTATTTCATTACATAATTAAATTGAGAGGTTGTTACTGAACACAAATTTGGCTTTCCACCACCCCAAACAAGCACAAGAGGTGCGTGTTGGTGAAGGAAAGGTGGTTGGTTTGTTCAAATGCAGGTGGCCTGAGGGGGTGGCAGACTATCATCTCAAAGTCCATCTCATCTTTTTCTGCTTACTGAGCACCTTATAAAGGGAAGAGGTAAAGGAGGTTTGTGGCAGAAAACAAGCTTTGTGCAAGCTATGGTGACTTGTTCAATGGTTATCAGCAACAATAGGTTCTCTGGTGGCTTTTGTTGTCAGCAGTCTGTGGTTGACATGTTCTGGACTCTTGATCTGTTTTTCCTTAAGGTCATTTCTGATCTTGTGCTCAGCAGAAGCACTGAGTTAATTCTGAACTTTTAAGACAAAACAAGCTGGAAGCATACCGGAGCCAAAATGGCTTCCCTTCAGTTAGCCTAGTGATCTAGTCTGCATGGCCTTTGGGGTGTGCTTACAAGGTACCAAGAGCACATTTTTCAAAGCTACTAGATATGAATTAACCTCTCCTGGGATAAAATACATTGTTGCATCTATCATCCTAATTTGGTTTGGAAAAAGCTTACCACATTGTTTAATATAAAGCAAGGCTTAAGGGAAACAGCAGAGGAAACTAATTTAGGGAATTAAAAAAAAATATTTCGTCTTCTTGATTTTATAGGTATGTTACTACTCTACCAGACTGGGGTCAGCTCACCAGGCTCAGCAAAGCCAGGCACTGAAGCTGAGAGTTGCAGCAAGAGAAAGAGGCATTTCTGTTACGTGGCGCCATGTGAGGAGTACAGGCAGCTAATGCTTAAGACCTGACCTCCTTGATGGCTTACAAGCCAGGGTTTTTAAAGGCAGGGGCACATTTCAGGCCAACAAAATTGTAAGTCAATACAGGGAGAGTATATAGTAGCCTGGCCCAAAAAGGTGGGATAGCCTAAAGTGGGAGAGGCCTATGGGACAGGTGGATTCAGAGATTCTTGATTAGTGGAAAAGAATGTTAAGATGAGTGTGACAAGCTTCTCAGGGGGAAATTTATAACAAAGAATGGTTGTCAGAGTTCAATTTCTTAGTTCCCCCTTATCTGCATTTTCCTTCTGGTGGGGTTTTCTGAAAAACAACTCAAGAACATAAGTTAAGATGCATTCCTTAGTTTCCATAGGGTACCCAAATGCCTCGTGGCTCTGGCTCCCTTGCAGAGCCACACTGTTATCATCAGATGTCCCATTCATTTTTCAAGGCTAACCAGGTGCCCAGAACTTCCCCTGAAGGAACTCAAGATTTTCCTTGATTTCCATCCTTAGGGTCCTGGCAGGCCCGTAAGAGGGATCCCTACTCTGTTTCAGATAGGTTTTTAAATGGGAAATTGTTTATCTTCATTTGCAAAGTGAATTATTGTTTTTCAAAAAAGAGAAGAGACAGAAAAGTCACTGAAGGCTAGACTTGCAAAAGCTGAATCCCCATGTAAAGTCAAGCCCAATGTTTACTGTAAAGCAGTGACATTCCAGGTTTCTCAAAGTCTGAAAATGAAATACAAATATCTGGAATATGTAAGCAAGAGAGGATGTTAATCTTGATCCTCAGGTTCAAATAGCAAGACACCTTCCAAGTTGAAATTCTTCTCTGCTTCATCAAGCCATAAAGAAGTCCACATTGGTTTCTATAAACTTGAATTGACTGAATAATTGAAAACTCTCATTTCTAGACTTTGCCCATTAGATGTTATCGTACATCTTGCCAAACCAGACTCTTAAAAACACGGGCATCACAAACTTTTTAGAATGAGAATATTTTGACTCTTATTGAAGACAACTTGTAAAATTGAGACGAATTGTAAAATTGAGAACAGGAACCAAGCTGGAGCTCAGGTTTTTCACTTCTTCCCCCAGTATCCCTAGTAACTCCTACTCAAAGTGAGTTAAGAAGATAATTTAATTGCCAATTAAACCAGTAGTGATTTCCGTTAGTGTCTCTTCTCACCAGCAAGAGGTCATTTGCATTATCTTTGAGTATATTTGGAAATGGAGATATGGAAACGTATACCAAGCTTCCAGGTGTATGTTCCAGGTATATGGTCACTCAGAGACAAGCTTTCTCCTAAAGCCTCTAGGAATAACCTGCTCAGATGTGTATACAACATCAGCATCAATGGCAGAGTAAGGATCTCCAAAAAATCGCTCCTCTATAAAAGTGATGAGATCACTGGAAAAATGGTCACAAATCATGGTTTTCAGACCTCTGGAAATTAACTGAAAGCTTGCAAGAATCCAAAAAGCATTTATTCAAGGAAAAAACCCACTGCATCTCTGTAAGAACAGCAAACTTTGTGGTGTTGTAACTTACCCTGTGGAATCTTCTCTCCCATCCATCACAGCAGCCTTGAAAACATAAATAAGTCTGCAATCATGATGACAACCAGCAGCCTAGCAGCCACCAGAGGGGGAAGGATCTGGAGCTTCCCTAAACCCCAATCCCTCAGCTTTATTTGGCCTATTGGGCAGTACCCTGGAAACTCAATTGGTGGAGCTTATCTTTATTTGACCTGACTTAAAGTTTGGCCATTGGAACAGCCTTTTCCCCAAATCATTTGTTGAGCATTGCTGATGAGCAGCAATTATTTATCATTGCAGATGCCTCAGAGACTGCAGTTGGGGCAAACGAGGACCTGAATAAAAATTTTGAGAAGGAAATCTGGGGAATGAGATATTCATAGAGGGCTTTGAAGACTTCCAACATGTTTCTAGGACTTTAGAAGGCAACACGCATACATAGAACTTTGTAAATTTCCAGAAAATTCCTTAAGAAGGGCCTGAATTCTTACCTCTGGCTAACTTTGAGACAGTGCAAGCAGGAAGTGAAGGCTAAGTCAGAGTTGTAAAATGCCTACCTGAGCTGGAGTAGCTATGCTAATATTAGACGGAATGTACCTTCAGACAAACTGTTATTATTGACAAGGAAGGATGCTTTTTTAATGACAAAAGAGTTAACCCATCAAGAAAACATATTAAATATTATATAAACATTTATGTACTGAACAAGAGAGTCCCAAAATGCATGAAGCAAAAACTGAGAGAATTGAAGGGAGAAATAGGTGATTCAACAGTAATAGTTGGAGATATTTCACTTTTAATAATGGCTAGAATAACTAGACAGAGAACAGAAAAGAAATAGAATATCTGAATACCAAATAAAGCTAATAGACATTTATATAACACCCTCCCTACTCAACAACTTGAGAATATTCTTCTCAAGTGCAGAAGGAATATTCCCTAGGATAGACCATATGTGAAATCCTAAAACAAGTCTCAATAAATTTAAAGGAGTTAAAAATCATACAAAGAATTTTCTCTGATCATAATGGAATGAAATTTGACATTAATAACAAAAAGAAATTTGGAAAATTGAACAAAATTAAACAACACTTTAAAATAATCAAAAAGCCAAAAGAAAAAGCACAAGAGAAATAAATAAATTACTTCGACAGGATTATTAGAGGTAATACATAGTCCAGGAATTTTTCAGGGTATATGATAAATATACAAAAATCAGTTGTATTTCCATATGATAACAATGAATAATTCAAAAATGAAATTAAGAGAATAATTCCATTTATGACAGCAGCAAAAAGAATAAAATAATTAGGAATAAATTTAGCAAAATAAGTGCAAGACTTGTATACTGAAAACTACAAAACACTATTGAGAGAAATTAAATAATACCTAAATACATTGAGAAACATCCTGTTTTCATAGATTAGAATACTTAATATTTTTAAGATGCCAATACTTCCCAAATCTAACCATAGATGAAAAACAATCACTATGAAAAATCCAGCTACCATTTCCTAAAGAAATTGCCAAATAAATCCTAAAATTTATATAGAAATGCAAGGGACTCTGAATAGCTAAAGAATCTTGGAAAAGAAGAACAAACTATCAGGAATCAAACTTCCCAATTTCAAAAGTTATTACAAATTATAATCAAGACAGTTAAGTACCAGCATAACGATAGACACATAAATTAATGGAATAGAATTTAGAATCCAGAAATAGTCCCTTACATGGTCATGGTTTTTGACAAGGGTACCAACATAATTCAATGGGGGAAGAATAGATTTTTCAAAAAATAGTTCTGGGACCACTTGATATCCACATGAGAAAAAATATACTTCTATTCCTGCCTTATGCCATATATAAAAATTAACCCCAAATGGATCAAATACTAGTTGTGAAAATAAGAATTATAAAACTCTTAGAAAAAAAACACAGGTATACATCTTTTTGACCTTGGATTATGCAACCATTTCTTAGATAGGATACCAAAAGTATAAGCAACAACAACAACAAAAATAGATACATACTGCAACATGGATGGACCTTAAAAACATTATGCTAAGTGATGATAGAAGCCAGACACAAAAGGCTACATATTGTGTGATTCTACTGATGTGAAATGTTCAGAATATACAGCTTTTTGAGGTAGAAAGATTAATGTTTGCTAGGGCTTGGGGTGGGGGGAAAATGGGGAGTTACTGCTCATGGGTACAGTACTTCTTTTGGGCGTCATAGAAATGTTCTAGAATTAGATATTGGCAATGGTTGCACAATTTTGCAAATATAATAAAAAAGCCCTGAATGTATACTTTAATGGGTGAATTTTATGGTGTGCGAATGATATCTTAAAAATGTAATTTGTTTACGAATTACTCAAAAGCTTTAGGACTTGTAAGGTTATTTTTTTTTGCCTATTTTTGGTTAATACTATTGTTATTCCTTTATAATATAGGTAATTTTTGTCATGACAACTCCTAGAACAATTATTTGATTAATGTCTCAATTCCCATGGGAGAACTATTAAAGAGGAAATAAAAAGTGATGTGTTTTATTTAAGAACTAAACTACTCATTTTGCATTGTCTTATTTCTGGGTTTTCTCGGCTCCTGAACATGAAAGACGGAGAACTGACTAGCGGTGAGCATCTTTATAGTGGAGTGGTATATAAGAAATGTGCTGCAGGGACCTATGTATTGTGTTCTGTCAAAAGTGAGCTTCTGCAGTACCATAAAGAGAGCTGGCAGATGTTTGGGGAAGAAAATGTATAGATAGCTTTTTGTTTTGTTATTGTTACCTTACCAGCAATATTTATTTTTGGAACCAGAAGCATATAGGTTGACACATAAGACACTCTAATTTCAAGATCATGATGAATGACTACTGGGCAAAGAAGGTTTTGGTATCAGCTCATTGGTAGACTAGAGAGCCAGCAAAGGTAGAGTTTGGAGTTCTGCAAAAAGAATAATTATGAGCTCATCAGGGCCAGATCAGAGACAACTGTCTTTTGATCTGTGTTTCTAGAGTATTCATAAGTAAAAATTATCTATAATAATAAAACATATTGGAAAGACCATTGCTCCTCACATATATAATCTGGAATACCGTCTTTAATGCCATTATGCTATTTTTAATGTTAACTTTTAACAAAAAAATTCATATTTGACCTTAAAATGCATTAGACTATATAGCAATTTAAGCAGCAGATTTTCCTTATTAGTTGTGCTTTCTCACAGTAGTATTAAGTTTCTATAGCATTGAGGCCATATCTTCTAATGCTGGAAGGCTGGGTGGTGGCATATTTGTGGTGTTATTCTACTGAGTGGATATTGCATATAGATAAGCGAGAGACGACTGCACTTAGTATCTATTTACTGATGACATCATAATGAGGAGAATATATAATAATAAAAGGGAAAATTAATAATGATGATTTCCATTTTCCCTTTTTGGTGGGGCTTGTTTACATTTGCATATATTTTCATAATTTTGTTCTGCTTATGTACAGCACCCTTTGTCACCCAACTTTGGCAAAATGGGTTCGGATCTTGGGGCTCTTATCTCTCACTCAACTGCCATATTTGCAAATATTATTTTTTTCTACTATGGCTACAATATTTGAGTGCATTGTGTGCTGGGAATATAATAATAAACAATGCACCATCTGTGCATTCAGTTTAAACTCTATGGGGTAAATAAATAATTAACCCAGAAATTATAGTAAATTGAGATTAGAACGATCATAGGGGAAATACAGGATCCTACAAGTGAGGCAGCTAGGAGATTTACCCACGATGATCTTGGCAAGCAAGGCAGAACTCAGATTATGCAGGGTTTTTAAAACCAGGTCAAGGAGTTTAGACTTTTTTCCAAGGGCTGGCAGAAACCATGATGGGGTTTTCAACAGGAAATTGCATAATTAGATGTGCAGTTTTAAAAGGAAACTCTGCTTATATGTGTTGCATTCACCTAATTTATTATCTAAACCAGGAAATTTTAGAGAATAAAAGGGGTGCAATTGCTAATTATGCTGGGACTACAGGTAAAATCTCTGGTTATACTAAACAAACTAGATTTATGGTCACCCTATTTATAGGGGACTGCACTGGAACAGGACTGGTGCATGAAGATAAATTAGAAAATAAGATGATGGTTTTAACTATGATGAGACAGTCAATAGAGAGAGACAAATATGATAGATGTTTTAGGGAAATAAATACATAAAGTTGGTCCATGATTGAATGTGAAGAAGGACAGAGAGTTGAGAAGTCTACTAGGCTTGAATACCTGAATGGATGTTGGAGACATTTACTGAGATGAGGAATGTTGGAGAAGTGTTAAGGGGAAGGTGATAGTTTTAGGTGTGTACATGTTGGGTTGAAGGTAACCATTAGACACTCGGAAAGAGCTGGAATCAAGATTAACACAAGCTGGTCCTTTAAATAAGGAGCTGCCTTCTGTGGTCCCCAGTACTAATGTGGGTTGTGGAGCACTAGTCATCACCCATGGCTCTCTAATACACGAATGGTTCTAGAAATATCAAGCGCTCACTGTATTCCCAACTTATCCTGATTGTTTGGCTCAAAGATTGGAAACGTCATCTAATTCTATATTTCATGTTGATTCATTTGGAAACATGCCTTAAAAATTTCTCCTCTCAGGCAAGATGTTTGAAGATGTCTGGGGTGATGGGTGGTTAAAAAAAAAAGTTTTACAAGTTGCCCTTTTGGGATCTGACAGTCTTGATAAATTAAGAGGCAATGTGCTTGATGATTGAAAATGATAAGATGTGATGATGATGCATGGTGTATTTTGCCTTGAATGAAATTGATTCGGCAATAAAACCAGTAAAGATTTTTTTTTTTGTAGGGAAGCAGTGATAGAAGGTTCGATATAGGAGGCAAAATAGAATTTGAATAATACAGGCTGAAACGTAGTGTTTGTGTGTGTGTGTTTTAGGTGGGACTTTACTTTTGCATTATACATAAGCTAGCTCTTGTAGAGGCTACATCAGTGTCTTATTTTTCTCACTTATTCTTGGTAAACTTGGCTCCTGAATCTTTTAAGTCCATCTTGTATTTTGGGATGAAAGATGGGCACAGTTTAGTTACACACACATAGGTTATTCGCTGGGAAGATTATGTGAAATATCTCAGGAATATATGTACTTTCTCATGAGAGGTACTTGATTTGTTTTTCATTCTTCTTTTTTGGTTGATCCAGCTTTCATTAACCCTGATCACTGCATGATGGATCACTAGAAACTTGAAAGAAACTATACACATCTTACGAAGGTACATGCCCCTGTATGGATCTTTGAGTTGTAACAACCTCATATGTAGGGTCAATGTTATTATCCATCATGTTAGAAAAAATGAAAAAAGTGAGATACCGAAGGTTGTAACTTGTTGAAGTCCTGAAATTAACTAGGCAAAGGCCAATGAGAAGGGACTGCTATTCCTGGTTCTTCTTAAGTATGAGCTATAGCTTTGATGTCAGAGGTGTTGGCTGAGAGTGTTTCCAAAGCATGTGGATCTTGTTAACATGTGTTTAGCAAACCTGAATGGCTGAACTTGGGCATGGCAAGGGTTTCCCCCATCCCCCACCTCCACTGGGATGTACATAATACAGCTGCCCTCACCTGCAGGTTGGAACTGGTATGGAGCTGATAAGTTGGAGAAAAATTCCCTAGCATGCCAGAATTAGATTTGTCTTGTGTTACTTTGCTTGAAGTATGCAGCTATTTGAGGGACTTTGTAATGAGAATTACTATTGCTTCCTTTCATATTAAAAGCAGAAAAACTAACTCTGCATTATAATTCATTACAATCTTACCCTGCTCTAGAGTGCTAGGAATCTTCACCATACTCTCACCCCTTTTCCTAAAAAAATAAATCTGTGTAGGATTCTTTGCTTCTAAGCTTCTCACACAAATATTTTCCTAATTTGTTTAACTGTGATTCATGTTTCATAGATTTAAAAAACTGGAGGGTTGACTCAGATCTATTTTAAAATATCCATATCTTTAACAATGACATTTATGAAAGTTGAGCATCTGTTGTATAATCTGTCACATAAAGATAACTTCCAAGATTCTTTCTAGCTTCATAAAAATTCTATCAATATTTTAATTTCTAATTCATGTAAATTTTATCTAGGGCGCTTCACCTTATAAGACTGCCGGAAATGTTAATGTTAAGGAGTAAACTTCTCTTTCTCTCTCTCTCTGTCTCTCTCTCTCTTTTTTTCCCCCTGCCACTGTTGTATGCTAGAAATAAAGTTTTTTATTCCCTTGGTTTTTTGGAAAGTGGAAAGTTTTAAAATAAAGAAGTCAATGCCTAAAAAAGAAGGATTCTAAATGATCTGGTCTTGGAAATTATCATTGGTTCATTTAAAATTGGAAGATGCTGTGTTTGGTCACTTGTCCTTGTAGAGTCACAGCCAACAAAGCAGATGAAAAAAAAAATTCCCTGGCTTCATACTAATGGTATTTCATTCATAAAAAGGAATTGTGCCCTGAGATTTAATTGAGTGGTTCCAGGGCCATGCCAGCAGAAAATCAGCTAGTTGGGCTCCTATATAAACATGAAGACATGTTGAGGGCGGTGTTTACTTTTTTCTAATTAAAGCAAATTAGAAATTCCATTATATTTCTGCAGTGAGTTCTGACAGCAGCATGCCCTAGAAATTGCTCATGGTACTGCTAGAGGAAGGCTTTCCTTCATTCAATATTCATTTGTTTCCTTAAGTTTTAAATACATCCCAGGCTCTAAGTGTTTAAGCTGGCTGTGAGACCTTGCTTTTTCAGGATCATTTCAAAACAAGACTGGAGGACTCAGTGGAATTCAGACCAACCACTTGTGATGACATTAGATACTTTCAGCTTTGGTGCTGGTCCTCTCTGGGCAGACACTCTGGTTTCTTCCCCTTCTTCAGTTCTATCAGTTTGTATAAGATTGAGGCAAACCTCCAACTGAGTACCCAGTTTGGCGTCAAGCGAGCATTTGCAGGGGACCCACACCATTAACAGAAACAACCAAGAAGCCAATGAAAATATATCAACTGCACAGCAAAAGCGGGTACTTTTCATGCATGGTGAAAGGCTGTTATTGAGCTTTAATTTGACACAGGGCTGTAAAACTTATAAGGTCTTTGTTTTTCATTAATGTTACTCTTGTCCTGTGTTTTAAAGCCAGCATCTAGGAACCAGGTATGTGTGAGTTTTGATTTTTTTTTTTTTTACAAAAAGTAATGGGCATTGCATGTTTATATAATGGCTGGAAGAAGTTTTCAAAATTCACTGCCACTTTGCTAAAATCCTGTTTAATGAGCAACACACTTATGAAAAAATATAAAATATAGGGAACTCACTAAGACATTGTTGATTTCTGAAATCATAGTCATATTTTATTGTTTTGACCATGTTTATTAACATTAACTTAAGGTTTCAAGGCTAAATTTTAAATGCCAGAGACCTTCTTGCAAGGAAGATTATTTTAAGGGGATCTCTGCCCCAGTGTTGCTGACAAAAAAAAGTTCAGATAAAGGCACCGCAGTTCAGATGAAATTACTCAAGGTTTAGAAAAGCTTTTACATTTTTCCATGGCTCTCTGAACTGAGATTAAGTTCTGGGTCTTAATGAGCTAATAACTGGAGATAATATCAAGTTTACAACAGGGGATGAGGGAAACCTCTAACGAGTAAGACTTTTAGAGGCAGAACATGAAGAAAACCTTGATCCATTCTTAAGCCTTTTACGTGAAAAGAAAAGAAAACAGGTCTGTGACTATAGCAAGAACTGTACTGTTTTGATAACCTTGGTATATTAAGGAAATGGACATCAAATGTTTCTCTGATATGTAATTATCAATATCTCTGAGAAAACTTAAAAGTACAAATCATATATTGAAAACAAAAATTGAATATCAACTCTAGGTTACTATGGATAGGAGTTTTTCAAAGGCCTTTTCTTTCTTCTACCTGATCACTTTGTTGTATCTGACCTCAGGCATTGGTGAGGGTGAATAGGAATAGTAACAGGAGAAATTTTACTCAGTTAGGTTTGTAAATGTTGTAGCCTTTAGTAGTTCCTTTGAAGGTAATGGCAGAGGAAGAGGCTGCATGGAATTTTTCAGACTTTATTTTCTTTATTGTGCGTGACTGTGTCTTATATGCTCAAAGATAATAAAGAATTGGCTGTAAATAAAATTCAGTCTCAAGTAAAGATATCCTTCCCCTCTTCCAAGTCCCCAGACCACCTGTTCATGCGGTCATGGAATTTATCCTTCGCTTAAAATGAGCTTTATATAGTCAAACATCTCATAAAATGGGAGAGGGGGGAATGTGAAATAACAAGAGAGAGTATTTAAAGAGTCTGACTTAAAGAAATGCGCCCAGATGAGTTTGGCCAATTGGGGTCAGTTAAGCCTCCCCTGACACCAGAGCCATTAGTAATATTTTCCATGCACTAAGTAAAACAATGGAAACTTCGTCACATCTGGTCGAGCCTCCAATACCTATGCAGCTTGTAATGGTTTTTGAAATCTTGATATGAAACAGTACCGTGGCACTCAACGATAGATTGCTAGCAAGCAAAGAAGGAGCACTTGTTCCAAAACAATGAAGAGTTGCTTATTCCCATTTTCCTTAGATGCCTCTCTCTGGTTCATATTGCTACATTATTTCATCTCTGTCCAAAGAGAGTTTGGAGTTATTTTCCACCCCTCCCTCTTGCCTTATCTTTAGAGCAATCAGCAGCAAGTCTCTAGAGAAACCACTTTCTATCTCTTGTGGGGCATCACATTTTCTCATTGAAAACTTTCATTTGATTGGATGAGTTATTTTTGAAAGTGGAGAAGACAGCTTTGAAAAATCAATAAATCCTATAAATATTTGCTTCCTTAAAGGTCTTGTTCTCACATTGCATTTTCTTCAAGTACTTCAGAGATTTAGAATCAGGACATTGAGCATACCTAAGTTGTCCTTAAACTACTTACTTGATGTTAATATTGAAGAATGATGTTATGAAGTCCCAAAGCACCCACCATTGCTCTCTTTGAATAGAATCAATAAGTAAGCTTATTATAGGCTATAGGAGATGTACATAGCTCAGAGAGGGCAGGGTCTATGTCTATCTTGTTCACTTTTCTATCTCCAACGTTTATCAAGCCATGTGGAGACACGTGCTCCATGTTTGTGGAATGCCTGACTGTTTCCTAAATCTTCTTACTCTGAAAACAACCATAGTTGTAGATTATAGGGTTAATCAAGGCAATGGATATCACATTGCCAATGCAAAGATATAGGACTAGGAATCAAAAGTTCTAGCACTAGCACTAAATTAGTAATAATTACAGTAATAATAAGAAGAAACATTGAGGGCTTACTCTGCACAATGCTCAGTTTTAATCATTTTTCATGCATTAATTCATTTGTACTCATAATAATGTAGTAAAGTAGGGACTCATACTGTCAATCCCATTCTTAGAAAGAGGAAACTGAGGCATGGAGAAGTTAATTGTATTTCCCAAATCTCCTGCATGAGATGGTTTACTATTTCCATGACACATTATCATTCAATGCCACAGGACTTGGGAGCCAAGATAGAAATTATTGAGGTCTCCCTTTTACTACAGTTCAAATTCACATAGTTCTGGGGACAAATGATATTCTTCAATAAAACTGAGGAATCTTTGTGGCGTAAACTCTTGGAGCAAAGAAACGTACAGTAAGATGTTTCTGTTTGTAAAAAAATAAGTTTTTATTTTTAGGTTCCATCTAGGCCAGTAATTTTCCATTTCCTTCTTAGGAAGATTTCCCTAATGCATTCACACGCACATGCACATATATGCACACACGTACATTCACATGCACACACTCTCATACACATTCACAGGTATACACACATGCATCCCCGTGACAGGGTTACAATGGGCCTGATTGCTTGTTGGTGGCAGATGTCATGATGGAACATGACATCTCTGAAGGCAAGCCCAAGCGTTCTAGGTGGTTAGGGAAAATTCCATAGTTTTATCTTCTGAAATCTTTGAGTTGAGAAAGGATATTTTTCTTTCTTTTTTTCCCGTTTAGCAAAAGATAAAGAGAGGACATTTAATAACACAATTTCAGGGATCAACATGAACGAATCCTTAAGCCTGATACATGTGGGAATAATCAAAGTGATGGCTTTCAAGGACACTACTGATGTTCTTGTCGCACTTGTATTGATGAACTTTTACTCAGATTTCAGTAGGGGATCATTTAGGTGATGTAGTACCAGTTTGCAGATATTTGTGTGTAAATGTGTGCATGTGTGTTCTAACCCTCTTTGGATTCCTTAGATGGTGGACAAGTAGTCCATCATAGAGATAGGTTGTCACATCATTTATGGAAAATATTAAATGAGCTCTGCATCAAACATGAAGCATGTAAGTGGGGTAGACTGATCCCAGAAATTCCTCTGTGATGTGGATTTTAACCCATTCACCTCACATATAGACATTGTGCCTTATTTTTCCTCCCTGGATTTAGCAAGCAAGAAAGCAAGAGTGGGATTTCTTCCTCCATTTGGGTCAAAGGCTCTCAGATTTCCACAGCCATCATCCTGCATGCTGACTGCTCTTCTTTCCAAGAGCCTTCCCACTTTCCTGGGATAGGTGAATTTATTCCTCTCCAGGTCTGGCTCTCTTATATAGCATGCACTGAATTGGTCGTGTATATATGTAAATGAGTTAGACAGAAACTTCGCCATTGGATAACTACATATCCCCTTTCCTGTGTGTTGACAAATCAAAATTCGGGACTACCAATTTTCCTTCACCAGCTAAATCTGATCTCTAGCCAGTGCCACACATTGCCAAAGTCAGCATCTGTGAGCGTGTGTGTGCGTGTGTGTGTGCTCATGTGCAGCAGTCATGCGTTGTGAGTAGGAGCCTGGAGATCCACGAGGAAGGTAGAAATTCATAATTCATTTCCTTGGTTGGATGTGTTTTCATTCTGGTTGCCTTTCAAGGCTTTGTCTTCCTTTTTTCAGAGACTTATTTTAATACATGTTGCCACCTTCTGCCTTTGATACCAGTTGGTGGATCCTCCTAGGGTTTACCTTTAACAGGGTAGGGTTTTCTGAGCTTCTACCAATAGATGGAGAAACAAAGGCTCGTTGAAGATTCAAACTTGTTTCTTAGAGTATGGAGGACCTTGAATATGGCGTAGCACAGAGAGGGGGTGAACTCTGGGCTGGGAATCAAGGAGTCATGTTCTACTTTGCACTTCAATGTGAGTATCTGCCAGTCTCACAACCATTCTAAGCCTCAGTAAAATCAGGATGCCAGAAAACATGCCTGATGATTATTTGTAGTTTTAAAAATCTGTGCTCTAAAGCACTATGTTCAGAAAGTGTGATATTTTGTTCTTTATAAACTTTGCTGTGTTCGGTATGGATCAGGTAGGTTAAAAGGTATGTTGGCCTCCCCACTAGCAAATACAGGATCTGATGAGAGTTTTATTAAGCTGCAGATAGAAACCGGCACCTTGAGTGGGATTAGGTTTTTTGTAATATGCACATAATTCAGCCACTTCATGGTCTTGTTTAGCCATTGACTTAGTAATTACATTTCCTTTGCTTCCTGGAAGTTTGTTGGTAGGCTCCAGACACTTGGAAAAGTAAGTGCCATTAGTTAGACCCACAAATATTTATTAAGCATCAATTAAATGAATTTATAGAACATGATAAGTGAAATGTTTAATAAATAAGTGAATAACTAATAGTGTCTTTGTGGAAGGCACATGTGAACACTTGAATGATGGTGCATGATAATAATACCTGAGCACTCGAGGTACACAGTGATGCAAGAGGGAAATGACAGTTGCTTATAACAGCAGAAGAAAGGGACAAAGGAAGATTATAAGCAAAGGCCATGCAAACTAAAAACACCTTCTTCAGAGAAGGGAGATGGCATTGTGACCTGGGAGGGGCCAGAATCTCATCTTGATCTAAGTGGTGGAAGATAAACGTTTTGTAATGTCAGAAGAAAAGAGAGGTGGAATATGAAGGAATATGAAGAGAGGTGGCATGAACTATGGTATAGAAGAGCATGTGCAGAAATGAATGGTTCAAGGAAGTGAGAAAAATGATGATGTTGGAAAGCCGTGCTGAGACCGGATGTCTAGGGAGATGTGAATGACGGGCTTTTATCCTCTGTGCAGTGTAGCCAGTGGGCACTGTCCAAGCTTTGGGGTGACTCAGGAAGTCAAGAGATTGGACACCAGTGAGTGCAGCTTAATCTGCATGTGGTAATAACTAAGTAAGCTGCTGTCATATCCATAGAAAAAGAAAGAAAAATATTACTAGTTATGTGAGCATATTTTGAAATTCAGATATATATATATACACATATATATGTATATATATATGTTGTGTCCTTTCAGGCTATGAAAACTTAAGACACCTTTGCCTTCAGTTTCCAAATACCTCTTTATTTCTTTTCACCTCTTCCCCTTTTAAAAATTCTAATTGCACTAGATTGAGGTAAATATAGACAGAAGTTAAGTACAGATACCAAGGGTTGAAATTAAGAGATAAAGAAGATGCGCATTCAGGGAAGCTGAGTCCTCTCTGGGAACCCAGGTCGGCTCGAGTGCAGGATAGGACAAATTGGTGGAAACCTCTGTGTCCAAGAGCAGGATTCAAAAACAAGCCTACGAGGCAATGAACAGCTATCTCTGGTTTATTTTGAACTCTTCTGCCCTGCCTCTTCTGTAAATAGGTATTGTCTTTCTTAAAGCCGAATGACTTTGCTCTTGCCTTAGAAAGCTTTAGAAAATCAGCAGAAACTGAAGCCACTAACCTAGGGGGCCATATCTCAAGAAGCCAGACATGCTGGGTTCCACCTGAAAGCCATCCACAAGAGATCAGAATCCCACATTATAAAAGAGTCCTGTAACTAATTGCCCTGTGAGTTGGCTCTACCTAAACTGGGTTTGAATCCCAAAATAAAGAGATCCTATAAATCCCAGTTCTGATTGCAAAGGGACCAGGGAGGATGAACCCAGGCCTGGTGTGTGGCTATCCTTAGGAATAGGGTGGCAGCAGGAGAGTGGATTTTGAGCATCCAAAATACTTGCCCCTTAAAAAAATGCCGAATAAGATATTCACCAAGGCCAGATTTTTAAGGACTTGACTTTTAGGAACTTAATGTTTCATGAGTGACACTATATTAGTAATCTATTGTTGCATGACAAATTATTCCAATATTTAGATGCTTAAAACTGCAAATATTTATTCTCTCTCAGTTTCTGCGTATCAGAAGTCTGGGCATGGCCTTGCTGGATGCCTCTGGCTCAGGGTTTCTCTTGGCTGCAAACAAGGTGTTGGCAGGGGCTGCAGCCATCTCGAGGCTTGACTGGGGGACGATCCACTTCCAGACTCACTCACGTGGCTGTCGGCAGGCCCGAGTCCTCACAAGCTATTGGCCAGAGAGATCAGTCCCTGGCCATGTGGGATTCTCCCAGGGCAGCTCACACTGGAGATGGCGGCTGGCTTCCTCCAGAGCAAGGGCTCCATGAAACAGTGACAGCTACACTGAAGCTTCGGTCTTTTTATAGCTTGACCTCTTAAGAGATATACCATCACTTTTGCCATATGCTACTCACTGGGAGTGAATCACTAGGTCCAGCCCACACTCAAGCAAAAGGGAATACACAAGGGCCCGAATATCAGGAAGGTGGATCTTTGGGAGTCATTTAAGAGATTGCTTACTACAGATGGGTAGAATTGCTGTGGCAGAAACACTTTGCGCTTTTGCCACCCAAGTGATGGCTCATGAACTAGCAACATTAGACAACCTGAAGGCTTGACAGAAATGCAGAATCTCAGGTCCAATCCCTCCCAGACCTACTGAATCTGAATCTGCATTTAACCAGGTCCAGATGTTCTTCATGTGCATATCAAAGTCTGAGGCGCTCTAGTCTATAGGATCTTCACACCTTGAATCTCAAAGGAAACTAACCTTACACTGATGATTTTGCATCAGAGTTTCTATCTTTGGAGCAGATGATGATAAGCTAATGAGATTCCGCTTTCTATGTTTTTCAGAAACATAGGTTTGAGCAGGCTAATCTATGGTCTTAAAATGCACACGCGGTCACCATTTAACGGCTTAATGATGAAGTTTGAACTTTTCTTGGCTATCAGACATAACAATGACCACATGGACGTCTCCTATTCCTGCATAGCATTTATAGGGAAAACCAGATCCTTTGAACTCATGAAAAACCCCAAACCCATCATCCAAGCATCTTTCATTCCTGGAGATTATCAGAGTTTTCATTACAGGTTAAATTCTTTGTAACTTTTTCATGTGGAAACTATCCTGTTACCTCCTGTTAGTTCTCCTGCTGAGTGCAAATGGAGTGTATACTCTACTTCCTACAGCTGCTTTGGATTTTGTTACATTTTCCAGGTTTGAAAAAAAAATGTGCTGACAGAACGTGGCTTCATCTACAACTCTTGACTGATTTTAAGAGTATAAACAGAAATATGTTTTCTGATTGTATGTACCAGTGAAATAAAAATATTATCCAAAGACCTACTAGCCACTTTATTTTTAGAAACTGGGCACTAAAGAGAAACAGAAAAATATGTTGGGGAAAGGTCATGATGAGATAAAGACAGCAAATATGGCTAGACAAAAAGAAAAAAAGAGCACACTTTTGGTTTGAGCTATTTTCATTGAAAGATATTTGCTTTTTAAATGGAAAAAAAAACTTTCCATTCGCATCTGGGCAGAGAGTCAGAATCAAATAGATATAATTGGAAAAGCTTACTAAATGATGGACTTATGTTACATCTTTCCCCCAACTGATCCTTTTTGTTTTATTTTACATAATGGAGCAAAATCCTCTTAAATAAATAGATTTGAAAGCAAAATGCTTGAGTCACATTTTATTGTAACAAGATGAAACAAATAAAAACTGAAATCTGAGCCACCAAGAGGTAAACAGCTTTTGCTTAGGCTGCACAATTACACTTAGTAGGGAGGGCAGGTCGTCTTCCATTTTGGTTTTTCAGGTATGAGGTTGTCAGTAATAAAATCATGAGCAATTTTGGGTTCTCCCGATTGGTAAAAATCCTCAAGGTGTATTTCATCAACCCAAGTAGAGTGTCTATTGTCCAGAATAAAGGGGCTGGGGAGACAAATATGTTGGTATTTTAGAGGCAGGGACTGGTGAAGAGCTCAGGAAGTTAGGACCAGGTTGGGACCTACTCACCAAGAAAGAGCAGAGGAGACAGGGCTGAGAGATTACTGGAGAGATTGATCCTGGTACGGCTGGTACAGCAGCTGGGCAGTCTAAGGTCCAGGCTTCAAAGGACAAAGAAACCAAATCATGATCCTACCAGTCACACCAGAAAGTCCACTGTGGATGATAGAGCCCAAGTGCTGGGTAGTCTAGACGCGTAGCAAGTGGTATTGTGGAAAATCTGACCTTATGTTAAGGCTTTTATCGCATTTAAAGGGATTGACACATCAGAGTATATAGTAGGACTCCAGTTATAAAATCCAGGCATTCGAAAGGGGCCCACAGTAACAACGGCAAATGGAGGTGTTGACTTGCTTAGCAATGACCCAAGGTAAAAGCCCTTGATCTGAAATAAGAGAGGAGGAAGGGATTTTGTGAGCTGGAGAAAAGGAAGAACTTCCAAAGAGAACTGGCTCATCCCTTCAGCACCCCAGGATACGTATTTGAATGACAAAGGAGACTTGGCAGGGAAGGAGGAGTTGGAACACAATGTGGGAGTCTAGAATTTAGTAGCTGGGTCACCAGATTTAGGACATGGGAATGTTGATTTGTTTTTAATCCCCTTACTCACTTCCCTAGAAGTGAGTGTTTCTGGCTGAGTTGGTTAAGCAACTGTAGGGGCTGGGACTACACACGAACCCATCTGGATCCATCCAGACTTGAGAGAGGCAGCGTGAAGGAAAATAAAGATGGTGCTGACATCATCTCATTTCACTCTGGTCATTCTTCCTCTAGAAACTTGCGTCCCGTCGTGTATATACTGTTGGGCCAGGGTGCTTAGCTGGGGACCTACTTACAGGTTTGTGTTTTTTTATTTTATGTGGTTTCTTATGAGCAAGAGAGAAAGTGCTGACCTTGTAGCTCTATAATCAAGAAGACGCCTTTATTAGATCCCATTCCGGTAAATGGGAGCAGTGTCTAATTTCCTTTGGAAGCGAGGCAGGAGAGGAGAAAGGATATACCACCATGAAAGGCAATCTCGCCTGGAACCAATGTGCTTGAGTATTGAACTTTGGGTCACACAGTGTTTTTCCCAGCAATGATATTCGACTACATAATTACTCTGCTCTTCATGTGGTATTGGTAGTGCAAAGAGCAAGTGTGTGCTTTGTATTTATTTTCCAGATTTCCCATTTATTGTTCCCCAAGTGGAATGACGGGGTAAGTTTTATTCCACCACATTGAAAGATAACTGCTCTTGGCTTCAGAAAGCTTTTTGATTCCTTTCCTTTTATTCCCTTCTAAGTTTCCCTTCCTTTGGTGGGTTGACTAGGTGCCCCCTTATGTGCCATCTTCTTTCAATAGCACACCTGCCATCAGGGAGATCATGGTTCTAACATTTAACAACCAGTGCAGCTCAGGTCCCACCAGTTGGAATGGACACTGACCATAATCCTTGAGCAGAAAACTAGGGGCCCTTTGGTCTGCCAGAAGGTAACAGTTTAATTGTGGGATTGTGGTGCGGTCCCGGGGATCCAGAGGATGTGGTGGGGGGATTCAGGGCAGCAGCTCATATACCAAGTGGTATAGCGACATTTACGTATTTCTGTTATTGAGACACTCATATCAGTGCATACTGGCTGATTATGAGGGCTGATATTTGTTTTTGTTTTTTGTTTTTGTTTTTGTTTTTTTTTTTTTGAGACAGTCTCACTCTGTTGCCTGGGCTAGAGTGCAGTGGCTTCATCATAGCTCACTGAAACCTCAAACTCCTGGGTTCAAGTGATCCTCCTGCCTCAGCCGCCCATGTAGCTGGGACTACAGGTAAGCGCCACTAGGCCTGGCTAATTTTTCTGTTTCTTGTAGAGATGAGGTCTTCTCGTTCTTGCTCAGGGTAGTCTCGAACTCCTGGCTTCAATTGATCCTCTTCCCTCGGCCTCCCAAAGAGCTAGGATTAGCCACCATGCTTAGCCTAATGCTTGTTTTTAGGATGTTACAGAAACATTATATTTTTAATCACAAAGAAGCTCTGATGCCTATCTTCTTATCCCACATATTAATTCTACAAATATTTATTGAGTATCTATTATGTGTCAGAACTTTTCAACATACTGCTGGGAATATTGGTGAATAAGACCAAAAATACAATCCCTGCTTCTATTCAGCAAACAGATAACAAATGAGAAGGGAAGAAAGACTATATAATGTGGTTTCAGATATGATATGTGCTACGAAGACAAGCAAAGCAGAATGAACTGATGGAGGGAGAAGAGGGTTAAGAGGGGCATTGGACTAGGTGTCAGGGAACGCTTCGCTAAGGAATTGACACTTGAGCAGAGACCAGAATGAACGGAGGGTGGAGGCCATCGAAGGTCTGGGGAAGGAGTCCTAGGCAGAGGAAACATGCACAAAGTCCTTAAGGTAGGAAGTGAAACCAAGGGGTTAATTTGATCAGGTTTGCCTGCCCTGCTTGCTTTTGGTAGCTTGCTTTTTGTCATTTCCCCCCCTTTTCCCATGAAGCTAAAGGCTGGGGTAGCTGAAGGCTGCAGCTGCTGAACACTGAAACTTAACCTTCACTGGCTACTTTATAGACAGTATTCCTAAGTCACTGTGGAAACAGTGACTTCAGTTGTTTTTCAGGAACTTGGGCCAGCTCTTGTCCAGTTCAAACTGATTGAGACCACCCACCCTTCAACTGGGCCTGTACAAGTGCCCGAGAGAGAGATGACTTTTTAACATGGGAGGGCCCCAAACCCCACCCTCCAGTGATGCTAATGCTGTCACTTTCTGTACATATGTTTCATGAAATGCCAGGAATCCTGACTACACTTGCTCTGAATGAATCTGTTACTTCACTCCCCCTCCCCCCATTTGTTGCCACGCCTTAGACAGGGGAGGGGGGGGTGGGGGGAACCTGCGTCTTTAAGGCCACATGTGGTCTTTGAGGTCCTTAAGTGTGGCCTTTTGAAAATGTCACAGAACAAATCCTTTTGTTTTTATTGATACATTTTTGTTCATCTCTTTATTTTTAAAATGAATGTATTTAAAATACCAACAAATAAAATAAGTTTCAATGACACAATCCTTCCAGACTGACCCACACAATCAGAACATCTGTGCGTGCCACCTGGGGATTGGACTCACTTGAAGCTCTGGCATGTGGGGGGGGAGGGGTGGTTGGGGCAATGTATGTAACCCTAACAATATTTGTACCCCCATTATATGATGAAATAAAAGGGAAAAAAAAGAAAGAAAAAAAAAAAAGAACATTAGTAAGACATAGGGCTAAGTTGACAGCTGCTAAGCTCATGATTTAGTTCTAACTTCCCCCGCCCGACTGGTGCCACTGGTTGGCGAGAGTTTATGAGGGTTGAGTACGCCAGTGTGTTATCAGCTTTTGACAACGGTGCGCTGTGTTCCTGTTTGAAGTGGAATTTGTGAATAGTTGCACAGCTCAACAGTATTTTTTAATTCTGTCTGCTTAACACCCATAATGTCAAAGAAGACCGAGAGGATGCTGAAGGAAGAAAACAGATTTTTTAATGAGGACTCGGAATTCCAATATTATCTTGTTTCTGCTAAAGATAAGATTATTTGCTTGCTTTTTGATACTGCAATATCAACGTTAAAGAATTTCAATGCTCATCAGCATTGTAACACTCATAAGGACCACAAATGTTTTATATTAGAGGGGAAGGCACAAAAGGTGGTGGTATTGAAGAAATTAAAAGATGAAAAGCAAAGACAATTCTTTCAGGCAGCAATAAGACTGGGAAAATAATGCCATGTAAGCAACTTATAAAGCAGCTTATATACTCAGGAAAAAAGGGAAGCCATTCAGTGATGTAGAGATTGTGAAAGAACACATTGAAACAGTATCGGGGTCTAAGTATCCTAAAACTTAGACAATGTGTTCAAAGTACAAACAACTGCCTTTTTCAAGGAGAACCATAAGTGATCAGCAGCAAAAATTAGCCTTCTACTTAACAAACTCATGCCATACTTCAAAAGGAAAATATATATTATTCAATTGCTTTGGATGAATCAGCTGATACTACTGACTCAGCACAGTTGTTTTTATACTTCATTTGGGTCATAACAGAAGATTTTCTTTGCTATGAAGAGTTATTCGCTTTGGGCACTCTTGCAAACAGAACAGGGGAATAGATATCAACAATTTTCAAGATAAATGTTGTGAAGTTGGATTGAATTTAGTAAATTTAGTGAGTGCATTTATAGTTGGTGCACCTTCCATGACAGGAAAACTTAAGGGTTTATTGCACAGATAAAAAAAGAATTAACAGATCCAAATGCTCTCATTTCTTTTCATTGTATCTTGCATCAGCAAAATCTCTGTGCTAAATCTATTTTATGTGACACTTTGCAACAAGTCATAAGTACTGTTAACCAGATTTGTGCAAATGCAACATGCCATCATCAGTTTTGTAGCACGCTAAAGTTGAATGATGAGATATTCAGTGTGGATTTACTGTAACATTATAAAGTGCACTAGCTATCACAGGGACAGGTGTTAGCCAAAATTTTATCTCTCCAAGAACAGATAGTTAAATTTTATGAAGAACACTATCAGCAATGTGAATTATTGTAGGAAGATATCTATACTAATGCAGCATTTCTGTGCCATATCATGTCAAATCAAAACAACTTGAATATTTCTTTGCAAGGTAAAACTAAGTCTATATATGATATATGGCAAAAAACCAAAGCATTTTGAAAAAAGCTATCTTTTTTCAAAACATTTCAAAAGGATATTTCAGATGAACATTTTCCCCAGTTAGCAAAGGTGAGCAAGATGATATATGAAAATCATTTGAAGAACATGCAGCTGTTATAGACCTATTCTTTGTAGAATAAAATGATAGGTTTGCTCCAGCAAGTGTTAATAGCAAGTGTTACACCCAGTGTTACAGCCAGTGTTACAGCAATTGACTGAGGAAAGAACCGAGCAGCACACAGAGAGTCGGAGAATAGCCTTTATTCCACCAGCAGGCTCAGCATACCACCAACTTCTGAGCCCCGCTTCCTTGTTCTCCTCCAGTTTTTATACCCTTGGTAGGATTCAAAAAGCGTCCAATCAGCAACAAGCTTTAACATCCAGTCAGGAACAAGCTTTAACATTCAATCAGCAGAGGGATTCAAAAAGTATCCAATCAAGATCGCGTGAGCGGTGCGGCTGTGGAGGGGCCTGGAGCGCTGCAGCGGGACCCGAGCGGGAGCAGCAGGGAGGCAGTGAGCGGCCACGTCCCGCTTTCCCTGTCAGGTTCACTGACTTTGAAAATTATGACATCACACTCAAATTAGCATTTCAGCGTCACCTAGTTGATATCACCAATGCAGCTAAACAATTACAGATGGAATTGAGTGAGCCCTCAGTAGATGACATTTTAAAGTCATTGTTAGATGCTAAGAAAGATCTAATCGAAATATGGAAAAATGCAGAATACCCACACCTTCAGCACCATGTCTGAAAGATACTTTCTTGCTTTTCAACCACTTATTGCTACGAATCTACATTCTCCTACATAACCCAAATCAAGACCCAAATTAAGGTCACAAATGACTGATACCCATCTAGGGGATCAGCTGAAACTGTGAGCCTCCATGCTGCAAATACTCAAACGCTTTCCAACAAAAAGCAGACACACCAAAGTCATTAAAAGGCTAGTTAACTTTTAAATTAACAAATAGTTTTCATTTTTTGAAATTATTAAGTACTCAGTAGTTAGATTTTTATAAAATAATGTACATTTTTAAGTATATCTAATTGAAGTTTCTTGAATGTGGCCTTATTTGATTACAGCTAAATTAATGTGGCCTTTCAACATGAAAACGTTCCTTATGCCTGCCTCAAACCAACCCACTTTCCTAACCCTTAAAGATCCCTAAGACTTATCTTCAGTGAGGCAGATTTGAGAGCTATTCTCCTGCCTCCTCGCTCAGAGGCCTTGCAAATGAATCTTTTCTGTTTTGTAAAACTGGAGCCATAGTGATTGATTTACTGAGCACTGGCAGAATGGCCCCGGAGCTGGCTGATAACAGGAGTATGGCATGTTAAACAAACAGAAAGAAAGTGTGGCTAGGAGAGCGTTGGGAGAGGAATGGAAGCAGGTAGTGGGCAGTGCACACAGGCCATGCCAAGGAGTTGGGATTTTAATCTGGGCATGATAGGAAGCCGATGGACATGTATGATCTGAATTATGTTTTAAGAATATCACTCTAGTTGATGTGTTGAGAAGGTATTGGGGGAGTGTGAGTAGAAACGTGGAGGCTAGTTAGGTTTTATGTTGTCTGTTTGTTTTTGTCGTTCAGATCACATGAGAAGTAATTAATTAGGTGAAATTACTGGGGCCCAGAAAGTTTACATGTCTGGTTCCAAGCCACACTCTACAAATTTGGTCTGGATTTTCCAGAGGTCACCGTGCCTTGGTTAGTGTTGGCTGCATGAAAGTTTAGGGAATATCGCCTCTCACGGAGGACCTGATACTCACCCAAACCTCACCTCTTCTCTCCGTCACTGTTGTAACCTTCGAACATGGAAAATTTTATCATCTGATGATTGACAACAAAATTGAAAGAGCATGTAAATTTCATCGTACTTAAAGGGACAAGTCTAGTTCTCTTATCATTTGGGCTGAAAGGCCACACCTTTGTCTATTTTTATGAAAACTGGGAACCACTATGCGTATATTTTAAAGCAAAGGGCAGATAGAGCCACACAGAAAAACCAGAGACTGGAGATGAAGCAGTCCTTGCAAAAGGCAGGTGGATCAGACCGTACAGTGGCAGTTCCTGCTTTTACGTGGGTAGCAACTAGATTCTGGTGTCTGTTTCTCCCTGGAGGTCCATCTTCCCACAATCTGGGCTCCTGCAGTTATCACCTGTTGAATTATCACAAGTTGAATTGTCATATTTATCTCTCTCCCACTATTGTGCCTTTGTTTTTTAATCTCATAAGGACCAAAACCTCAAGCAGCAGGTAACATTTTAGAGACACTCCACAATCGCAGATCACACAATGGTTACTCATGGGCCACATATCCCCCTTGGGTGTGTTTGGCCTGCAAAGTGTTTTCAAAAATTTGAATAAGCCATTGGATTGTATCAGTTTTCTACTGTTGTGTAACAAATTACCATATACTCAGCTCCTTAAAACAAGGCACATTATCTCATAGCTTCCATGGCTTAGGAGTCCAGGCACGGCTCAGGGTCTCCCCAGGTTGCAATCAAGGGGACTGGCCAGGTTGCATTCTCCTCTGGAGGCTTCACTGGGGAAGAGGCCACTTCCAAGCTCATTCAGGTCACTGGCAGAATTCATTTTTTTTGCAGCTGTCAGCTATGTGACTCAGGACCCAAAGCACAGATACACATAAAGTACATAAATACATATCTATCTATATTAGATATATATGTACTACATATCTAATATTACATATCTAATTAAACATATATTACAATTTCACAGGAAGATTGATTAGAAGAAAGTTCTACAAAAGGCTCGTTGGGAGAGCAAAAATGGAAAAAAAAGTTTGAGAAACCCTGTTTTAAAAGGACAAGAGCAGACGGGCTATGTAATTTTCAGGGTCCAGTGTAAAATGAAAATGGGGGCCCCTTGTTAAAACATTATCAAGAATTTCAAGATGATGATGGCAGAGCGTGACACAAGCACAGAGATCTTCTAAGTTCACGGCCCCGTGTGACTGTCCAGCTTATACACGGATGAAGGCATCCCTGGAGAGCATTCCGAGGTCCGTTCCTTGACCTTCCTGTCACAGCACAGCTCACGGCGTGTTCTTTCCTTTTAACGTCCCTCGCCCAACGCCACACAGGGTTCTGTCCTTTTGTCTATTAATTTGGGCTGCATTTCCAAACCAGCAAGTTCCATTGAAATTTTATTTCAGATAATTTGGGATGAAAGTGGGTGGAGAGAAAAAAAATCACTTCTCTAAGAAAATAAAGACATCAGCTTCCTCTGTTTCTTTCCCTGGCCAGGACTTCTGGTGCTGCCTAGCTCTGGATTTGTGAGGGGAAATGAGCCTGCTCACCTTGGGGCTCACGCAGAGGCCCCGCTCAGCACCGCCCAGGAGTACCGATCGCTAACTCCGTCTTTTCCTCTGATGCCAGGCTCCAAAAATAGCCCAGTGGGAACAACCACGCAGCCTCTCCCTTGCGGCCTGCAAATCAAAGCCCTGATGAGGTCAAAGGATGGGAAATGCAGCTACATGGCTGCTCAAGGGCCCGCCGATGCCAAGGGCATAAAAACCTTCCTGTTCCTTCAGAAGTTGAGACGGAGCCGCGAGGGAAGCTACACTCAGAAGACCTCGATCCATTTCTTTTGAGTTCTTGAACTCTCTGGGGATAAGCAGTTACCCCCTGGGAAGCCTTTGGCTCCCTGAGATTCCAAAAGTCCAGGGATGAACACTGCTCCGTCTACACTTGCTGGAGGTAGGACCACAGAAAGCCTGACCTTGCTGGGAGTGACTCACTCTGCGGGACAATCATTTTCGGTGTCTCCATCTTATATGACATGAGGCTATGGAAGATTTTTCCTTCTTCCTCACTTCTTGTGGTGACACCTGAAAGCAGCAGTTAGTGTCATTGTATTGTAACCTTACAGAATATATTAAATGATTATGAAATGATCTTTGCCCCATAATTTAAGAGATTTTTGGGGGAGGGGAGGGGAAAGGCAGGGAGAGGAAGTGACAGAGCAGAAAGAGGACAGGCATAGAAAATGCCCCATGTTCCGCTGGTTGTGGTGGCTCATGCCTGTAATCCTAGCACTCTGGGAGGCTGAGGCGAGAGGGTCACTTGAGGTCAGGAGTTTGAGACCAGCCTGAGCAAGAGCAAGACCCCGTCTCTACCAAAAATAGAAAAAATTAGCCAGGCGTGGTGGCACGCGCCTGTAGTCCCAGCTACTTGGGAGGCTGAGGCAGGAGGATCGCTTGAGCCCAGGACTTTGCGGCTGCTGTGAGCCAGGTTGACCCCATGGCACTCTAGCCTGGACAACAGAGTGAGACTCTGTCTCAAAACAAAAACAACACAAAAAACGCAAACAAACAAAAAAATAAAATGCCCCATGTTTTAGTCTGTTTGGGCTGCTATAACAAAAATATCATGACTGGGAGGCTTGTAAACAACAGAAATTTAGTTCTCACAGTTCTGGAGGCTGCGAAGTCCAGCCCCAGGTGCCAGCAGGTTTGATGTCTGATGGGGGCCACCTCCCTCAAAGACATCCCTCTTCCCATTGTAACATCACATGGCAGAGGGGACAAGGGTCTTCCTGGGATCTCTTTGAGATAGGCACTAATCCCATTGCTGAGGGCTCTGCCCCCGTGACCTAATCACTTTCCCCAAAACCTACCTCCTAATACCCTCACCTTAGGGGTGAGGATTTCAGCACACAAATGTTGGGGGAACAGAAACATTCAGACCAAAGCCCTTCACAACAGGGATGAGTAAACTGTAGTCCTATGCCCAAATCTTCCCCCCTCCCCAACTTATTTGTAAATGCAGTTTTATTGGGACTTTATTTACCATGCATATCCATTTATGTATTCTTCAAGGATGCTTTCACACTACAGAGGTAGAGCTGAGTAGTCACAACAGAGACCACGTGGCTCATAAAGCCTAAAATATCTAGCCCTTTACACAAAACGTATACTGATCCCTGCTCCATAATAATGACCACACATTTAGTGCTTACTGTGCCGTGTACACCACGTGCCTTCTCGCATTCAGGTCTCGCAACAATAGTTCAATTCTCTCCACTCCACAGACAGAGAAACAGAGGTAAAGCTTGCTCAAAGTCACACAGGTGGTAACTGATAGGACTGGGCGTGAATCGATATCTGTCTGATTCCGTGGACTGCTTCCTTGCACACTACTGCATTCCCACTGGTTTGGTGGTTGGAATGGCCGGTTGAAAAATCAAACATCTTTCGAGGCCCAGCAGGTGAGGTCCCGAAGGGCGCTGCTCTAAGCGGGAGGGAGTGATGTGCTGCGTTGTGGCTGAAATGGAAAGTACAAACCCAGCCTAAAGGCATTCAAACAGGGATTGTTTTTTTAAGGCTTTGAGAGCCAAACAAAACATGTCAGCGGGCTTTATTAGGCCAGCAGGTTGCTGGTTTGTGACCCCTGGAGCGAGCAGGGACCAGGTTGGGCAAGAGCAAGGATGATATGCTGGGAATGGAAACCGGAGAGCCTGTTTGTCTCCCGCTCCCGCTCCGGGTCACTGCTTTGGGAACATCTCGGATGGCTGCCTGGAGAAATCTCAGGCCTTTGGGCCAGACGGCCCTGGTGTTTCCTCTTGACTCTGCCGCCTGGTCCTGGTGCAACTTTGAGCAAGTAAATTGACCTCTATGAGCTTCAGATTGTTCATCTTTAAAACTGGGATTTATTTATTTCATCTGTATTGGTCCACGGTGTGCACCAGGTGCTGCATTAGACTTGGTTTATCTCAGGAAATGGCAACTCCGTGCTCCCGCTTGCTCAGGGCAAAACCAGTGCTGTCCTGGGTTCTCCTCTTTCTATTACACTCTGTGGCCGATAAGTCGGCACAGTCTGCTGGCTCTGTGTTCAGTAAGCACCTGGAATCTAACCATGTCTCACTTCCGTCACTAACACCTGGGCCCAGGCCTCCACGGTGGCTTACCTGGATTACTGCAGTAACTTCCTTACCTGGTTCTCCTGGGCTCTTGAGCCTAGTCTCAAATCAGCAGCCAGAAAAACTCTATCAAATACTGAAGTCAGACCATGACATTCTCTGTGGTTTCTCCTCTCAGAGTAAAATCAAAAGTTGTTACAGTGACCTTCAAGGTGCCAACGATCTGTTCTCCATCCCCTGTAGCCCTTTCTCTCATACTCTGCGACCTCATCTCCAGTACTCTGCCCTGCCTGTGGCCTTTTGCCTCTCCCCCATCACAGCCTTTGCACCTATTTCTTCTGCTTGAAACTCTTCTCCCCCAGATATCCACGGGGTGACCTCCTCATTCCTTAAGGTCTCACTGCACCTTCTCTGCGAGGTCTTCCCTAAATGTATAATTCAATTTGCATGCCCCTCCCTCTTCCTCTCTCCCTCTTTATCTTCCTGCCTAGCACTTATTATAACCACATAGTATATGATTTACTTACCTGTATCATGTGTTGTCTATTTCCCATGACAATAGCCAAATAATTGTTTGGCTCACTGTTGTACCTATAGCACTTCATAAGGGACCCAACCCACAGTCCATAGTCAAAAATTGTTAGTTTCTTTTCTTCATTTCTTTCTCTTTCTCACCAGAAATAAACTTCCTCCATTCTCAACATTTTATTTAATCTCGTAGAATTGAGTTAGAATTATCTTAATGCTGAAGATCCGTGGCCAGTGACAGGCAGCTAACTCGGGACTCCATGCCATTGATTGCACCAGCGGAGACCCCAGACCAACATCACCATCGTCACTGGTTAGAAATGCAAATTCTTGAGCCTTACCCCAGAGCTGCTGAATAAGAAATACTGGCAAAGGGACCAGCAATGTTTTAACAAGCCCACCAAGTGATTCTGATGTGAGTTCAAATTTAAGAACCATTGCCTTGTTTGGATTGGTTTATAAAACAGTCCAAGACCAAAGAATGACTAGGCAAAATGAAGTAATGAAAAATAGCTGTGGCATGGGATTCAGGATACCTGTGCCCAATACCCACTTCTGCCATTGGGTGGCCTTGGATATGTCACTTCTCTAACTTAAAGCTTGGGTTCCTTAGCTCCACAGGTACAGAACAAGATGATCTCTAAGACCAGGACCCATATGAACATCCAATGAATCTATTTCGATCTTGGTTCTTTCTTTGGGTCCTAGGACTCTCTTCCAACATTTACATCTCAATACCTCCTTCCCTCTTTGCTCTGTGTTCCTTGATACCAAAGACCTGTGCTTGCTAGCTGGATGTCTCTTGTGTCCAAACATTTTGCTTCCATCAGAAAAAAAAGTGCCCAATATTTGGTTGTTTTTTTTTACTTATTGCATAGTATTTTACTTATTACATGAGTTTATACTTATTACATAGTTTTATAGCACAGCTATAAAAACATTCACTATATTATAAATTGTACACTAAATGGAAATTCAAGCTCAGGTAGTAAAACAGAGGCTCAAACCTGGGTTCACCACATTGAATACCACTTATCCAGAGAACTCAGGGCTTGCCTCTCCCTAACTCCTCCTAAACCAGGACCCATTTTCCAGGAAAATACTCATTTTCTTTGAGAGCTGAGCATAGTTATTTTCTAAAAACAGCTGATTAAATTTATAGGGAACATTATAGAGTACTTATTACATGTTATACACTGTGCCTAGTGCTTTTCACACACACACATCTTACTTATTATTTACGAACACTGTGTAGTAGGTGTAATTATCCCATTTTACAGATAAGGAAACTGAGATGCAGCTAAGTCAAATAAACTCAAGTTTAGTCGGCTGAAAAGTGGTAGAGCCAGGACAATGGGAGAACAAGAAATTTCTGCTACAACATATCATTTCTAAGGATATTTGTCCTTAAAGAGTAATTGTTTAGCAAAATTGAATAGTATTAATTTCTAATTGTAGATTTTCAGTGAGATTTTTGGAGGGGAGTGCTTTCCTAGTTCCATTCAATGTATATATCTGAATTGTTTCTACTCTGCAGAGAGATAGGGCCGGTGACTGTGAGGTTAGGGACGTGATTTCTCAAATGAATTCTGGCCTATTGCCAGCACCACCCTGGTTAGCCGGGTTATGGTATGAAAAGAGCAGAGTATTTTCAACTCACAGTCAGACCCAGTACTTCAGAACGACACGGTTCATTAGAATTACTATGGTAGTGGAAAGAGAGAGAAACATCTGGAAACCACCCCAAATTGCTTACGTCATATTTAAAACTGTCATTAACGTCCCTCGTGGAGTAGCTCACGGAGCCGAAAGCACGCCTGCTTTTTACCGTAACTGGTTTTCCTATGATTTTCTCCACAGTTAACATGCATCCAAGGTTCACATGCGCTTTATCAGACACACATTTAGTTGACATAGGATATGGAAAATCTCTCATTCACATTTGTTTATTTGATGCATCAACTGACAAAATGTGGTTACTTTTGTAGTCTCTAAGGAGCTGAAAAAAATCTCAGAAATCTGATTTTATAAAGTTAGGTTTTCGGCCACTGAGAAATAGCTTCATGTTAAAGGTTTATTTACAAGGAATCGCTGTTTCCACTTGCTGGAGCAGCTCTTAAACATTATTTTTTTTTAAAAAAGTTGTTTTTTCCAACCACTAAGTGGATCTAAACATTAAGTGTTTCTGAAGTTGGTTTTCCAGCTCCTGGGCTGCTATTAACTTCTGCTGGGATGAAGCAGAAGGTCGCTGCCTCCACTTAGCCACACGTAATGCAAGAGCGTAATATTTTGAAGAATTTTTAAAACGGCCCGTTGTGCAATATTTATATTTCATTCACATCAGCACAGGACAGTGTTGACACAAAGTTCTGTTGTTGTTGTTGGCTACTCCCTTCTCGCTTCCATCCCACAGTGCCCAGCTTCCCACTCCCACTGATGGAAGCTCTATCTGCTGCAGGAAAGAGGCCAACCTGATCAACTGCTGTCCCAGACGGAGCCGAGCACACAGAGCCTCCTCTTCTTAAGAGGAGACATGGAGAGACACTTGCACAGGTCTGTCTGGAAGAAGATAGAAAACTTCTTTGTGACCTTAGACTCAAGGAGCTTTGAACAGTTAGAGGTGTCTCCCTCTCTCGCAGAAGGAAGGAAAAATGAAGCATGCTGTGGTTTTGTATAAAAATTCATATTTCACACTTCCTTAGGATTGCCATTATCAGATATTTTCAAAGAATTTCTCACCTTGTGTTCCAAAAGCCAGCTAGAGTTAGAATGTGCATTGGCAATAACAAGAACAGTACGGATAAAGAGATGTTTGTAGAGTAGAACTCCCATCTCTCCTAGGCTAAACATCGTCTATTAGACTCCATTATTTAAATGAATACTAAGTGTAGATCCCCAGTGAGCAAGAAAACGTTCATATCACTTTCTCCCTGTTTTCTCCCTGCACCGCACACACGCACTCACCCACATGCATAAACACTCTTCTCTTTCGTCAGCGTTCAGCCACACTCTTTTCCACATTCACAGCCAGCTCCTACTGGCAAAAGTTGCAGCGTTGTTCACTCCATGAGAAATATTGCCATGTCATTATCAAGGACAAATAAATATCCTCAAAAGGCCATTATCATCCTATCTTGATTTTTAAATTCTTCTTATCTCTGGGCATTCAGGGCAGAGAGAGAGAATAAATGAATGAATGGCTTTATGAATACTTCTTACAGGATACTCTGGAACCAAAGTTAGTCCTCAAGTAGTAGAGGTAGAATCAAGTAAAAATAAGCTTTGTGTGGCTATCATGAGAGTAACCTGAATTTTCATGACTTCTTTTTCCCTTTGATTTTGTTTTAAAAGCTGGAGATAAAGCAGCAAAAATAACACATGTTCAGGGCTGATAGGAGGTTGTTTTGATTGTAGGAACAAAACTTTGCCAGTATTGTACCAACTCCACTCTAGGTAGGCATGTTGTTTTCTGGCTCATTTAGAGAGAAAAAATGGAAGTCCCTGGATTTCTTAGTCACTGGTTAACCCACCTTCCTCCCCATCACTTTCTCTACAGCCAGCAAATCCTTTATTCGGCCTTTGTCTCAGGAGGCATATAAATGTAGAAGAGAAACCTGTAGGTAATTAACAGTCCGGTGTGTCTGTCATTCCTCTGATAAAATGTGTTGGGTGTGGTTTCTCAACATGCAGTTGATAAAATGCACTGGTGGTGTTCCATTTCATTTTACTTTCCATTAGGTTTTTTTCTTTTTTCCCCAATGAGAATGCCTTAATGGCCAGCTTCTGTTTTCAATCATGGGGGATATTTCTATGGATTTATTTCTTACATTTTCCAATAAGAAACATATTCTGATCCTTTAAAGGTTAGAAGTAAAGTATAGAAGGGTGGGTGATACTCAGAAGAAAAGCTTCCCTGGCTTACATTAGCAAAAGTGTGTGCATTTGTGTGTGTGTCTGTGTGTACCTGTGTGTACATGTGTGTGAGCATGCATACATGTGCACGTGTCCATGTGTGCAGATATGTGCATGTGCATGCATATGCACTGTGTCCACGTGTGGACACGTGTACATGTGCGTGCATGTGTATGTGTGTGCCTCTGTGTGTGTGCACGTATGTGTCTCTTTAAGATCCTGATTGTCTCCCTGACTTAGGGGCTGGGATCCTGCCATATTCATGATTTCTTTAGTTACCATACAGCTTTAATATCCTGTGATTGGAGAAAGAGGCACATCATTTTGTTCATCTCTTTGGCTCTAACTCTTCACTAGTTAAGGATGAAAAACTCCTTGGGCCTTTGAGCAGCAAATTGCACTTGCATAACAAAATAAGTTAGTGTGATTAAGTTTTATACAGGGTTGAGTAGATTAGGCTGCAAATGAAAAAAACTCTGGAGTGATTTCCAGCTCACAGCTTTGAAAAACCTGAGTCATCTGGATAAGCCACCCAGCCTGTAAACCCACCGAAGCCCCAGCGAGCACATGTGGGCAGTGGCCTTTGGGTAAGGACTGTGAGCATTTCCTGGAGAAAAGCCCCTCTGCCCATCAGCAGTGCCCTGACTTGCTCTGGACAGGAGCTCACACTGGGCAGCCTTCCTTGGTTATTGGCAATGTAGGGCAGTAAGCACCCAGCTCCTGGTCTATTAGTATATAGATGTACCAATTTTTGAATGTCAGATGCTGTTCCTGCCCTGAATTCTCTTCCCCTTCTATCCTCCTGCTTACTAAGGACCCAAGATATTGACCTGTGCCTTGTATATTCAAATTCTGTCTCTGGCCAGTTTAGTTTTCTGAACTTAGGACCTATCCCTTCCTCCCTCTCTCAGCCAAATTTAGGCTTCTGAATGTCATCCTGTTTACATGCATTCTGTTTCTTAGTTGTTTCTTTGGCTTAGCATACCACTTAGGAAACTCTGCCTTTGCAGTGGGTTTCGTGTCCCATTGGTGATAGTCATACTGAGTGCTATTCTAGCCCTTCTGTGTACAGGTGTGATTCCCGTCCTTGTCTGCCCTTTCTCAGGCTCTCTGCACTCTGTGAGAGTCCCATTCCTTCATTTGGGATGTTGCAGGCACAAAATAGAACTGGCTTATAACAAAAGGCCAGTCCCATTTTCATTTATCCTGAAAATGGAACCAGAACTCTGATAAGTTCCCCTTAAGCTGGAAAACTCCATTTCCTTGAATAGAAACAACAATTTATGTCTAGCACCACTATCCACTGTTCTGCATGGTAGTCCAGGCTAACAGAAGACGTGCACCTGCAGCTGCTGATGCACCTTGACACTGAGCGCTGATGCCTGTAGAGGCAGATACCTTTACCCGGTTGCTCAACAGCCATCACTACCACTTCCCACTTCTTGTTCATAAGCAGAATCCTGAATTTTGCTCATAATGGCCATAAGCCAAATCCCAGGGTGTGATTTATCACTTTGTAATCCAGTCATGGCAATCCTAATCTTCTTTACCTCTTGTTTATTTTCCAAGCTTCTCTTGTAGCCATAGGACACTGGTATAGTATAAGGGAAACTCTACTGGGGAATATGTGAAAAATGCTTTCCTGGCACTAAGAGAAACAGGTTTGTGAGCAGCCCTTGTCTGCGCCCATGATGGACATGGGAGAGGAACCCAAGTACCAAGCTGTGGACGTGAATGTCAGAGCCTGCCTGGTCTGAATTCCAGCTCCCTTGCTTGCTAGCTGTCTCCTCTGGCTTAGTCACTCCAATTCCTCATACCTTGATTTCCCCACCTGTGAAATGGTGAAAATAATAATGGCACCTATCTTATAGGGTTGTTAAGAAAATTAAATTAATTAATAGCTATTGAATACTTAGAACAGTGAGTGGCTGGATGTAAAAGCATTTCATAGCAGTAAAGGCTATAAAAAATTTGTGAAACATTTGAACATGGACATATTTCAGGGTGAGTTTTGATTTATTTAGCAAACACTTAGCATTTTTCATCTATGAAATTGACAATAATAAAAATGAACAATAGAGTCCAACATTGTCTGGGTTATGAGAATATCATTACTATCCTACAGTGCTTTGGAGAGGGTAAATTGCATACCTTCTGACCCAGAAATTTCTTTTCCAAAAACACAAAAGCTATTCAAGGATACACTAATAGCCCATCAACAATGATGGTGCATATCCATACTTTTTGACATAAAATATTACTCAGGGTTAATAAGGAAATCAGATAACAGAATATCTCCTGTGGAATAATGACGTTTATAAAAGTATTTTATTCAATGTATAAAAGTGTATTGAAAATATCACAGGTGATAGATACCAGTTACTGGAGAACTGGATGATTTAAAACATTTTCCTTTTGGTTTATTTGAATTCTACATGTTTTCTTCTATTGTGTTTAGTGGATTGTGCAAAAAAAAAAAAGAGTGCATATATTAAGATTCCATTTCAGTAAAACAAATACAGTGACTTATAACATTTTTATATAAAAACGTCTGGAAGAATATACACCAAAATGGGAATAGTTGTTAATTCTGGGTTAATGGAATTACAGGTTATTTTGTTTAGTTTTGTTTTTGAATATTTTTACTTTTTGATTTTACTTCAATTATTATGTAACATTTGGTTTCTACAAAATGAAAAAAAAAGAGCTAAGCAGCATATCTTTTTTCTACGAATGGTCTTACTAATTTTGTTCCTCTGTAAATAGTCAAGTAGGAAAATCCTGTAAGTGCCAGATATTTGAGCGTATAAAGATTCCAACAGAATCTTCTTTCACCCCACCCCCAACCCTACACATTAGACTGGAGATATTTATATTTTCTGCCAAATATCTGCCCCAAATCATTCCGTATTGCTGACATTTTGTCATATTAATAGATCCCAAGTGATGTAAATATGTTGACTTTGTGGCAGACCGCCAGAAAAGTCTTTTTATAGATAAAAATGGATATGATAAATTATGTTTCTTGAGATCCTGATGTTTCTATTTAAAGGTGTCTGTATTAGGTACTCAGTCCCTTATGGAAGGTGCCTTAATATTGCTCTTTAAAAGCATTGTACTATATCTTTTCTTTCATGCTTTGAGAGCAGAATCAGGGTTATCCTGGGGATAGGTACTTTTGCCCTTGTCTTGTGGTTTCTGAATTCCTTGGCCCACCTGTGAATGCAAAGCATTCTCTTTTAATTCCAGTTCATTTGTCAGTCTAGGAAAATGGTTTTCCTTTTCAGAGGGCCTGGATTGATTGGTTGGAAATATCATTTGGTTCTTGTGTTTGTGCTGGATCAGAGATCAGAAAGCAGCTTCAGGCTGCACTGGCTCTCACACTTTATTTTACTCGTGAAATTCAGAAGTGTAGCAAGAGACAAGAAAATCAGAGCTGTTTATACAGTCTCTTTTCTTTCTTTTCTTCGGTGTTTTAGAGGAAGAATGGTCCTAAAAAACTTCTAGAGTTGGCAGCAACACTGTTGTGTGCCGTCAGTTCTTATTTCTTTCACAATCCTTCTGTCAGCTGGAAGAGAAAAGGCAGCTATGGAGGGTAAGCATAAGTGGAAAGGATATTTCTTTGGGCATCTCTTTTGTGTCAGACACAGTTCTAGATCTTGTACATTAATTCTCTCACTTAGCACTCTGATTTTTTCTAGAGAAAAATGATGTTATGAGAAACTATCCAGTGTACTCACAGACATATTCTCTGACAACTGGTAGAAGTGAGTTCAAATGCCAAGTCTGCCTTCTCTAAACCAGGAGTGTTTCCACGATGCCACTCATAGGAATTTGAGCCCATGGCTTATGGGATCTCGGTAAACCGATGTCTCAAACTCTTCACCATGTTGTCTGTAGATTAAGATGACAATGACGATGATGATGAAGGAGGAGGGATGGAGGAAGGAGAAGGATGAAGACATGATTCCTACCTCAGTGGGATGGCACTGATGGCAAGGCTTAATGTGAGTGAAGCTCTCTGCACATGTGATTTCTAGCGTGTGCCCCTCCGTCCCGTTCCTATTGGCTACATTTGCCCCAGGGAGGAGCCACGTTTTTAACTTTAGTGGTGTTATTTCCTAATTGTTCAAGTTGACACGAAAATATGCTCTCCTGGTCTCATCCTAATGTATTCTCTTATCTGTACATCCAAAAATTCAAGTACATATCAAATTGCATGTTTACATCTTTCTTCATAAACTTCTTCATGGGTCTGGTGAATATGAAACCCATTCAGATAACGATGGAATGAACAACACTTGCCGGATTCCAGAAGTATGGTTTAAAAGGTTGCCGAGCGGCCCTCACTGTCAGATCCTCATCAGACTGGCAGTAGGTGAATGCCCACGACTTAACCAACCCATTAGCCTGGGTCAAGAGGAAAGGTGACAGTTCCTGTCATAGCCCCAGGGTTCTAGGCAGCAAATGAATAATGCTTTCTTCTGAAGTGGCTCAGTTTCCTTCTTCCTCTTTCTCATTTTCCCATGGTACCTGGGGTCAGAACTTTAGAACAGGGGAGCAGCTTTATCAGGTACTCCTCAATGATTTTCTTATTTAATATTATGTTTTAGTTATTGTATGTGAGTCCCAGAGCCCGTGATTTGTTCTTTGTCTCAAACTCTGAGATCTTTCTGAGTCTTCAGGAGTCCTTCCCAGGGGGTGTGTTTGGGGCAGAGGAGGGGTAGGACAGGGTGTGGGAGAAGTGGGGAGGCACAACTGACCATGAAATCAGGGGGACATGGCCCTTTACACTCATGTCACCTTTAAACTACCTCTCCTGCATGTGGACGTTGACACTGGCATAGGGCACAAGGGCGGGATGGAGAGAAGCAAACCCTCTTGTATTATGTGAGTATGATGTCGTATTTGCCAGGCTTTATGTCATTTATTTCCACCACTGCATGTAAATTGGGTATTTTATCTCTGTTTTACCGGAAATAGGTTCAGAGACAGAATGAGTTGTCTGAATTTCAACTGTATCCAAGGTGAGAATTTTTGTCTCTCAGTTGAAAGCTCAGGTTAAAACAAAAGAAAACAAAATGAGTCATAAGAGGAGACTTGGAATGTTCCCAACACAAAGAAATGATCAATGTTCGAGGTGATGGATATCCCAGTTACCCAGAGTGGATCCTTACACATTGTATCCTTGTATCAAAATATCTCATGTAACCCATAAGTATGTATAATTATTATGTATCAATAAATATATATATAGCTCTTTTCCTTTAGGGGCTACATATATACTGATCCCAGACATGGTCACAAGACATGACTTACAAAATAGGCAGCATACTGTACAAGTGAATTTGTAAAATGCTTACCAATTTAAAATAACTGGGAAAAGCGACAGCTTGTATTACTATAGGCGGGCTCTTTAGTATTTTCTTTAATTTCTTTAGGTTAACTTGGACTACTGTTTGAGGGCTGCCAAGTTTTAGGGGCCATCTTTGATAACTTCATATGAGATATTTGAAAACTAATCATTTATATGCAAATTGTAGCCGCCAGGTTTTTGAGAATTGCAATATTTTCTTAGGTAGATTAAATGCCAGGAAATCATTTTAATAGTATTGGCTTTCTTCAAAAGTTCTTTCTTCATAGGTAATAGGAAAGTTAATTTAAGCCCATCCTGTCTCAGTCAAATTATCACAAATTCCCAATGTGCCGGGTCTGAGTTAATAAGATTTCATTGCAGTGCAGAATGGGGTGTCTTTACACAAAGTGAAGACCAAATAGAGGAGCAATCAGAATCAGATGCAATTAAGGTGGGAAATATCACCTTTGATCTTTTTCATAGATAAAATGGAAATTCTATTGATATCTTGTGACATTTGAAGTTTTGTCCTAATCCTAACAGGCTGTTAGTCTTTAAAAAGAGTAAGAATATATCAAAGTGATTGGAGGTTCTGTATTAAATTACAATTTAAGCATAAGTTTTGGAATCGTCCAGCCAGCCCTTGTTATTTACAATCCCAGTTGGGCAAGTCGCTTAATCTCCCTAAGATTCTATTTAATCCTCTCTACAATGAGGAGTGTTGGAGAAATCAAACAAATGTATGTAGTTGGTCTAGTTTATAGAATAAAGTAGGGAGCAAAAAAGGTGGTTCTCATCATCATCATATTATTTTAGTGTTATCCAAGTTGTTTTCAATTGCAAGGTGATGAAGACTTAGCTCGAGGGAACAAGTTTGAATAACCAATATGTTCTCACTCATTAGGTGTTTTTAAACAGATGATAACCAAATTTCATTATCTTCTTTAAAAAACCTGGTTTTGGGGAGGTGTGAGAAGATGGGAAGAGATGGTTTTGGTTGGCCCTGGGATAGGCAGACACATGCTGAGGTTTAGAGGAATGCTAACTCACCACTTTTGCTCTCAATGAAGCTACTGTGAAACTTGACAAAGAGAAATCCTTGAAAGAGCGTCATGGCTCAGTTAAATCTGCTCAAGTACTAGAAAGAAAGGCCTTGCTAACATAAAAAAGACACATCTGCAGTACATTTTGGTTGCAGTAACAAAAACTGGACAAGTCCCTGGCCCATTCAATCACTAAAATTGACTTTCCCCTTGTGGAAGTTGAACATTTTCCATGGGTTCTTGTTTGGTGTTTGAATGGGGCAGTAAGTTAAGCTTTCTGGCATGCAAAATCCTCAGTAGCGTAGGGTGCAATTTCCACTTCCCCGCAAGTGCTTTAGACATTTCTTCCGATGGTCATTTAAAGTAGTAATACTACGTTAATAGAATATCATTTTCTTTCATCTCCTCTAGCCCTGTGTTTGGAAAGAGTAATTTTGTACCAAAACAAAGCAGAAAAACCACCAACTCAATGTAATTTTCCAGGTTCAACCAAAAAAAAAAAATCAAAGTACAGTAGTGAATATACAAAACATATTTCTCATTGGTACATTTGGAAATGTTGTAAAACATTTTCTTCGTTGTACCCTGTGATAGCTTCCAAAGGAAACTGGATAGAAGGGCAAGGGAAGGAAATGCACAAAACATATGAAGAGATATAATGCAGAAGGATACAGGCTACCTGTAGTTAAAAATATTTATTTATTCCCGGTTGAATTTCATGCCTCTGGCTGCTCTATCATGAAGTGTTCCATTTCTGAAAGCAGAAAGCAAAGGAGGAAATATCTAAGCTATAAAATGTCAAATTGCTTTCCAAAATTGTTCCAATTTCCAACCACATCAAGAAGGGTGTCTGAAAAGACGATCAGCTTTTGCACTAACCAAATACGTATACAATTATTTATTTTTTAAAAATTTTCCTTGGGAATGTATCATCAAAGGAACGTTCAGGGTTATTCTGAGGGTATTTTCCTCCAATCCTTTAAAAACTAGTTTTGTAGCTACAGTATATTTGTCTTTCTTTTTTTTTTTTTTCCTTTAAAAATTTTGTAAATCAAATAAGCCACAATTCAATTTACGTAGAAAAAAATGCCGAGAGCTGGGTATTCATTTTCTGGGAATAAGAGGCTGGTGCCCTCCCAAAGAGTAACTTAAGGAGAAATAATCAAAACCTTACTTTTTCCCTCTTAATACCAAGTGGGAGGGAGGAAGGTAAACCCTTGATGAGATATACTTCTCTGAGATACAGCATTAATAGGTCTTTTGAAGGAGTCGCTTGTGTATAAAGTTACTTCTGTTTCCTAAGAAATAGAGTAGAAAGTCAGAGTTCTGCTTGTATCTTTTAGAGCTTGGATTTCATAAACAGAAATAAAACATTATCTTTTGTACCTCAGAAAATTCAAAGGATTTATAAGACTTCCCTGCCAATAAATTGCCAAATAATCAATATTTTTGATGAGTTGAGTATAAATTTTGGTTACATGAAATGTTTTTAGCTATGAGAATAGTTAGAAATGAATGAGCTAGTGTCTTATATTTGAATTAATCATGTGTTTCTGGTCTTCCATTTTGTCTCCTCTATTATTATAGATTGTTAGCTATATTTTCTTTGCTTTAAATTTTTTGTGGTATCTCTTTTTCTTGTCTGTGTTTCTCTCTTCCTCTTTTTCATGTTTTTTTAAAATGTGAAATCCCCCTTTCATTTATTTATTTCATTAACATTTTTATTTCAAAATATTAAGGAGGTCCAAGTGTTATTCGTATAAATCTCTTTTGTGTTTGATGTCAAAATTACAATATGCATAATTTCTTATTCTGGGCTCTCGTGCATTGTTACCATTACACAGTATATTGCTGTTTCCCTCACCTCTGTTCACTGCGTCACGTTGTCACAAATTTACTTTTTATTTACTTACATAATTTACTTACTTAATAGTCTTACTTAATTTACTTTACATATAGTATAAACCCCTCAGTGCACTGCTGCTATTTTTGTTTTAAAACAGTCAATTATCTTTTAAAGAAGTAAGAAAAGACAAAACAAGTTTTTCCGTATTAATCCACCTATTTACAGGTGGATTAATTTCCACCGTTGTGTTCTCTCTTGAACCTGAAGAAATTCCTACCCATTGTTTCTTCGTGGTGTAGGTGGACTGGTGACAAATTTGCCCAAGTTTTGTTCATGTGAAACATCTTTATTTTGCCTTCATTTTTGAAGGTTCTCTTTGCTGAATATAGAATTCTAGATGGACAGAGGTGGGGTTTTTTTGTTTGTTTTTTGTTGTTTTTCCTTTTTTCCCCCTCAGAAATTTAAAATTTTTGTTTCATTATCTTCTGGCTAGTCTTGTTTCCGATGAAAAACAATATTGTTTTTGTTCTCACAGTTGCTCTGTGTGTAAAATTATATTTTCCCTTTACATGCTTTTAAAGTTTTCTCTTTATCATTGGATTTCAGCGATTTACCTAGATGGGATTTACTTTATATTTATCCTGCTTAGGTTCATGGAACCTTTGAACTATGTCAATATTTTTCATAAAATTTATAAAATTTTAATCATTAATGCTTCAAATATTTTTTCCACCTCATTTTGTCTCGCATCTTCTGTTTGTTCAAATGCTTTATATTTTATCTCACAGATTGTGATGTTCTGATCATCTTTTTAAAAATCTATATCTCTGTTTTTCATTTGGGAAATTTCTACTGATTTATTTTGAACTATATTGATGCTTTCTCATTCAGCATTTATGCTGCTAATAAGTCCATTCAGATAAATATATTTTAAGTTCTAGAATTTCCATTTGGTTCATTTTTAGAGTTTCCATTCCTTTCCTGAAACACTCCATTTCTTTACCTATTATACACATCTTTTCCTGGAAGTTCTTTTACATCTTTAAAATAGTCTTTTTGAAAAGCTTTTATTTGTTAATTCCAACAACTGGGTCACACATGTGATTCTCATTCTATTGACTGTTCTTTCTTGATTTGAACTTGAGGGCTACATTCTTGTTCTTCTGCATGTGTCATAATTTTTTATTGCATTTGAACATTTTGTATAAAAGAACAGTAGAGATTACAGAATCATTTTTAAAAATATTTGTTCATTTCCCAAGGAGTTGCAAGTGATTTTATTCTTTTGACTAAGGTAAGGGGGTTGATCCTTCAGGTTCCCCCTAGAGTTGAGCTGGGAGCCATAACTTACTAGATTTAATTCATCTGTGATAAGCCGAAACCCCAAGCTCCATCAATACTATCTCCTTTTTGGGAGGGGCTTGGTGTACAATATCACCTTTGAATTCAGTTCTGGTAGGACTTCAGAATTCAGCACTGCAAGAATGCACGTGACTATGCAGTCTTTCTTTGCTCTTCAGTCCACCCTCCACTACCACTTTTTTCTACAAAATTTGCAACTGGTGGCAGGCATTGATAGGTATTGATCATTGAATGATTTGTTTTTGTGTTTGAGAATCTTCAGGACTTCGTTTTTAACCAGTGCCTGCTGTTACATAAGGCTCAGCTGATTTCTCTGCATCCTTCCAACTCTCCTCTATCTATAGTAGACCTTCTCCTCTTTGTGTTTATACCCAGCTTGGGAGCTTTTCTGTAGGTGTAGAAGCTGCTGTGATAAACTCACTTAGGGAGGCTTGTTTCTCTCTGGAATTCAGTTCACCGAAATAAGCCCATGCAAATGTATACTGGGTTGTTTTTGTTTTTGTTTTTGGCCCCGGTTTTTATTGTTGTCACCATAGCAGTAAAGATCTTTCATATCTTTCTTTAGTTTTCTACATTTTAATTATAAATTATTTATAGCATGTGTTGCAAACAACAGGGACAGTTTCTGAAGCATTCCAAAAATCGCCTTGCCTAATTTCATACCACATCTCACTCTTCTCTTGTTTCTTTTTTTAACTGTTTAATCTCATTCACTTTTTATTTTGAAGGATATTTATTCTCAATTTTGTCTCCAATCTTTATTTCTTTCTTTTAAAAAATTTTTGTACATATCTATTCTTTATGTATTTCTGTTCTTCGTTGAGACTAAATTTTATAGGATAGATGTATTATTTCTGAGTCCAAAACTCCAAAATATTCTTTTATTATATTAACAGTTGTGCTGTGCTATCAACGATGTAAGTTTTGACATATGTATATGTGGAAAGTTTTGATATATGTATACGCCAATGAAACCATCACCACGACCAAGACAATTAGCATAACCATCACCCCTAAAATGTCCTTGTGTCCCTTTGTGGATTATAAAGGGTTATGAAGAATTTCCCTTCCCACCTCTCCCTGTCTCCCTCATTCTCAGACAACCACTGATGCATTTTCTAGAATTCTATAAAAATTGAATTGTGTAGTATGTACTCTTTTTTGGACTGACTTCTTTTCCTCAGCATAAATATTTTCCAATTCATTCATGTTGTTGCATGTATCAGTAGATTATTTCTTTTCACTGTTGAGTAGTATTCCATTGCAAGTATATATCACAATTTGTTTATCCACTCACTTGTAGATTCACATTTGAGTTATTTCCAGTTGTTAGTTGCTTCAAATAAAGCTGCCATGAACGTGTAGTACACATTTGTAGATGGACCTAGTCTTTAATTTCTGTTGTATGCGTATAAGGAGTAGAATGGTTAGATCACACTGTAGGTGCATTTTTAACTTTTTAATAAACTGCCAAACTACAAAGTGGTTATATGGTTATATCGTTTTAGATTTTTACTATATATGAGATTTCCAGCAGACCACATCCTCACCAACACTTGTTGTGGTTATTCTTTTTATTTAGACATTCTAACAAGTGTGTAAAAGCATCTCATTGTGGTTTTAATTACTTACGTTTCCCAAAGGGCTAATGATGCTGAGCATCATTTTATATGCTTATTTTTCTTCTCTATATTTTCTATAGTTAAATATCTTTTAAAATCTCTTGCCCATTTTTTATTGGGTTGTTTTCGTCATGCTGAGTTTGGAGAGCTCTTTATATATTTTGGATATAAGTCCAAATATATTTTGGATAAAGGACTTTGTCAGATAAATGTTTTGCATAGATTTTCCCCCAGTGTGTGCCTTGACTTTTCATTTTGTTAAAAATGTCTTTCAGATAGAGGACCTGTTTAAAAATTTTAATGAAGTCCAATTTACCATATTTTCCCCTTTATGCATCATGCTTTTGGCATTGTGGTGAAGAAATCTTCATGTAACCCAAGGTCCCCAAGATTTTCTCTCATGTTTTCTTCCAGAAGTTAAATAGTTTTATGTTTTACATTTAGGTCTGATGATTCATTTTGCATTAGTTTCCTCTATGCTTTAAATACAAAGATTCATGTGGGATTGCCTAAGTCAGGTTAATGTTTTTCTTTTTAACTTGAGGTGCCTTAGAATATGATGTGAGAGCCCCTGCAGTTAACGTCATTCTCTACCTAGAACATGTGATGTTCTTGAAAAATTTATTTAAAATGAGTTGCAGATACAGCCGACTTGTGTGTCTGACTGGATGGACACATATTCTCTCACACTCTCTTGTTTAGCTCAATGGTTGGCAAAGATGTCAGTGAGCTAGATAATAAAATGATTCCTTTGGTTTTATTGCAGAGTAATCTCAATCACCTAGTGCTACCACCAATGCATTTTCAATATTAAGTTAGAACTTGAATACCTAACAACATTATTCTGCAGATTTTGGACTTGCCAGTCTCCACAATCACACAAGCCAATTCTTAATAATAATAATTGTCTTCATACATATGCGAACACACTTACTTTATTTGTTCTGCTTCTCCGGAAAACTCTGACTAACGTAGAGTTCTCCAGAAAATATAGGATTCCCCATTAAACATATATGGGCAAAAATAGAATCTCCATGAACCCCTTCATAATGAAAAATAGTGTTTAAAAATCACTGCCATTCCTGTAATCCAGGTAAGAGCCCGACATCCCACTCCTGCCAGCAAATGACCGTTTCTTTGACTCTGACGCTGTATCCTTGCAAAAGGAAATGATGGCTTTTGCAGGGCTGAGGAAAGAATCTTGGTCCAGTTGTTCACTCTGACCATTTCCAACCTGAGGCCATATGGTTGGCTGTTGAAAATGTTCACTGCACTTGCATTGGCAAATATTTTGTTTCTCCAAATTGGATCTAGGGTCATAAATACCTGTATGTAGCTCAGCTTTTAAAAATAGCTCCATAGCATCCTGCAAACAGTACATACTTCCTCTTGAACCAGATGGAGAAATCTGCAGCACACCAAGCCAGTGGTGTGGAGAGAGCCACGGCAGCCGTGGCTCCCTTATGCCAGGGGAGCTGGCACAGGTCTGCACATAAAATCTAGTCTAGACCTGGTCAAGCCTTTAGCTCTTCCAGGAAACCAAACTTGAAGTGAGGAATTGGGGCTTTTATTTTCCCTAGTGGGAAAATACTTAGAGATCATTCATATGATACTGGATGATTATGTGTAAAAATAATGTTTTTATTTTCCTTCTTTAAACTCTTTGCATTGCTTTTGTCTTTGGAACCCTCGATTCAACTTTATTTTTTTGAGTGCATTCATTCAACGAGCATGGAGCATCCTTTGCATGCCTATGCCACATCATGTGCTCCTTCATAATCCCTGAGTTCATGTTGATCTGCATCTTTGCCATTGCCTTTCTCTGATTTTTCAAACTACATCTTTCTGGTCACTTGACTGGATCTTACTCATCTCCTTTACTTTCCTCTGGCTTGATGATTTGTCCCTTTCTCCCTCTCTGGTCCAAAGGAGCTTGACATAATGTGGCAACTATTTCCTTTACATAATGATGGGTTGGGAAGGAAGAGGTGGGTTAACTTTCCTAACAGTCAGCAATTGGAAGGAGTTACCTCTACCAATGTCAATTGGCTCTTCTCCGCCATCTCGATTTTTTTTTTTTAAGTATATGGCAATGGGAAAAGGCCTGTGCCTTTACTAAACTTTTTTTCAAGTAAAAAATTAAGAGGAGTTCTTAATGGATTCCTCAGATTTTTCTCCATTTGTCTTGCAGGTTTGATGAGAACACCTGTTTTTCTTGGTTATATGCTAGAGAAAATTCTATTTCTCTTGCCTTTGAATTTGCAGCTAATCAAAAAATAGGAAAATGAGATAATGAAATTTATCTAAGTAGTCGTCTGAGAAGTATGTCTTAAGACATAATGAACAATATGTTTTTCATGAATAAAATACGTTTTTCATACACTCATTGAATCCCAGAAACTGAGTAACTCAGATGATGTTAGATATAGAAAATATTTCCAAATTAATCAGTGGTCCACATTTTTGCCAAAATTTAGCAGGAGAGTCATTTTAGGACAGGGGTTGGCAAGCTTTATCCTTAACGGTCCAGATAGCAAATATTTTTTGCTTTTGTTGGCCACATAGCCTCTATTGCAAATACTCAACTCCGTAATCATAAAAGTAAGCATAGATGATACATAAACAAATAGGACTGGCTGTGTTCTAATAAAACTTTATCTACAAAAGCATACAGCAGGCCTGTTTTGGCCTGAGGCCTCCTGTTTCATGACAATTAATTTAAATCAATGAAATAAAAGCTATAGAATATCTTTTAGAAACATTTATGAAAGGAAACAATGTGCATTAGACATACGGGAATGAATGCTAAAATTGCAGATTCAGAGCTCTTGTCTCAGACCTAGGGTTTCTGAGTCTCTAGCAGATAGGACCTGGAAATCTGCATATTAATAAGCATCCCAGGAGACTGTTTTGCACAAACTTGAGGACTGCTGCCACTAGGGAGCCATAAATGTGTAGTTTAGCACACCCACATAGCAGCAAACCTAGGAGACAAAATGTTGTCTGGGTGGGCACATTCATTCTTTCTGTGTTGTGTTTTCTTTTAATTCCAGATATGATGGATTGGTTAAGAAAATGAATTTTTGAATCTAATAAACATGACTTCAGATGTAGGAAATGTCACTTACTAATTGGGAGACCTTTGTTGGTGAAGTTGAGATCATGTCTATGACATCCCTATGATCATGTGGGGAATAAATGAAATAATGATTGCAAAGTGCTCAGCATTCTTCCAATCTCAGAGCCAGCAGTCACTTTGTAGATGTTTTGATGCAGAGACTAGCCACTCTTGATTCTGTGGTTAATGGAATTCCATTTTGTTCAGGATCCTGGCAAAAAACAGCATACAGAATGGTGAGGGAATGCTAAAAGGTCCAGCCCTTGGCCCAGAAAGCACATAAGTACCATCATAGCTAGCACCTTTCTCCTTTGTTCTTTAATACCAAGCGACTTGATTTCAAATCAGGTGAAAGCAAAGTAGATTCCCTGATTGCTCAGCCGGTTAAGGAAGGGAAACAAAGATAGATGAACTGGTTCATGAGTTAGTCCTCTGAAGAATGGTCTGTTCACCCATTTCAGAAATAAAATCCTTTAATTCTAAGAGAATGTGAATAGACTATGCGAATCTTGGAGTAATAATAATATTGAAGTCTTATTACATTAAAAAATGCATTTCATGCCTTGCCTTAATCCTTACGACACCATAAAATGGTAGATGCCACTTATGTGGCATCGTTAGGTCAGAGAATCCATTGGTTTTGTCAAAGTCTATGCAGTTGGTTATATCAGAACTGAGATACGTATACAAACTGCCTGTTTTGAACTCTCTCTTATGCCATCATTTTCAATACTTGCTGTCCATTATAATCAATCCTGAAAGTTTAAATACAACAACACCACTCCTCCTCCCTCCCCCACCCAGAGATTCTGATTCAATAATTTGGTCTCAGTTGGTAGGACTCTGGCATTTGCATTAAGAAAAAAAGAAAAGAAAAAAAAACACCCCTTACTGCCTACTGTGTGACAGGATTGAGAAGTACTGCTCTTCGTACTAGTTTGTTATTTAAAACGGCATGTTTTCTTCTTGTAAGCGATCCCCTCTCCTTGTATGTGCCAATATTATTAACTACAATATCTATAAACATCTCGAATGTTAAATTGAGAGCAAGCCAAATACTAGGGTATTTAAAAACCTTGCCTTGACGTCAAGCATCAAAGATCAAGTACACTAACTTTGTGGTTGCTAGTAAGCGTTCCCAGTGTTCTTTTAGCTCCAAAAAAAATCATTGTATTTGTTTTTTTGGCATCTAAAACCAGTCAGTTCCACAAACCACGTTTGCTTCTGATCAAAGGCAATTCTAGGTCACTGGCTGAGTGGGACTGGGCCAGCTAGTGTGCCTAATCCGATGGTGTCATCCACTCTGAAGAAGGGGGACACAAAATTAAGCAGTGTCAGGGGAGTTAATATGTCTGAACTCAGATACCTGACCCTGGTAGACTTTTATTTTTCTGTTCTGCTTTAGCTTGCAGACCCTTTGAAATAGAAATGGGATATGTAAGAGCAACCTTACATATGGGATTAAGGAAAGGTGAATAGACTAGGCCACTTTCCTTCCACGAAATGCTAATGGCAGGAGATAAGACTTTACCTGCAGGTGAAGTTCTGGGGACACAGGGCTTTGGAGGAATTCGACTTGGAGCTAGATGTAGCTGGGTGTGGTTTTCCTTTGATGTGGGTGGGGCATGTTAATCAATCTGTTTAAACCTATATTCTTTTCATTAAACTGGAGAATATAATACCTGCCTCTCAGGATATGATCCTTAGTTTTTAAGAACATGAAGTAGCACAGGATAGGAATTCAACAGGGGATGGTTACTTGTGATGAAGCATATCAGGTTTTTTACTGAGTGACAATTATTTACTGGCTTAGCAGTTGGGTTCAAAGAACTGATTTTTTATTACCGTGACCCCACAATTTTGTTAATATTTTTGTCAAGTAAGGCCAAAAGGTTTTGAGTAATAAAATAGCTAAAGTGATAGTATTTAGATTAAATACCTTAGTCTGTCACATCTTCTTGGATTGATTTCAATTCTTTACTTTAAAATGAGATTATTATATTTTTTCAGGGAGAATTTACAGTTTTTTCATTTCTAGTTTCTTATGAAATTCTTTTCCAGGTTTGTGGGCAAAGTATCTTTGTTGTATTTTGATAGGCATTTAACCTATAATTTATTTATTATTACTTGAATAGAAAATATAGCCAATATTAATAGTAGTTTCATATGTTAATGAATACTACCGAAAAAATTAATGGTGGTACATAAACCCCATATTTATTGTTGGAGTTCCGTATCTTATATTAGTATATATTTGAGAGAAATAACATTTTCTAGTTCCTCATTAGGGAGGAAACTGGAATAATTAAGGCTAATTGGGATCCTTTAAAGGCTTTGCATTTGGTTCTATTGAAAGCAATTATACCAATTTAGTCTGAGTGGATCTGAAGGGACACTAATGCTTCGTGGATTATATGTTACTTGTTTTTAACAGCTTTATTGATGTATAATTGATATACAAAAAACCTGCACATGTTTAATGTATGCAATTGGATGAGTTTGGACATATACATTGTATATGCATGTGCATATACCAGTGATATCTTCAAGGTATTAAACATATCCATTACCTCCAAAAGTTCTTGTTTTCTTCTGTGTTTTGTGTATGTGTGTGTTAAGAACACCTAACATGAGGTGTTAACCCTCTTAGCAAATTTTTATGTGTACAATGCCTTACTGTTAACTATAGGTATAACATTGTACAGCAGATTGCTAGAAATTATCTTGCATAACTGAAACTTTATATCCATTGAATAACTCCCCATTCCTGCCTCCCTCAGCTCCTTGCAACTAACCACAGTTCTATTCTCTGCTTCTATGAGTTCGACTATTTTAGAAAAAGGAAATTCTATCATTTTTGACAACACGGATGAACCTGGAGGACACTATGCTAAGTTAAATAAGCCAATCACAGAATGGCAAATACTGCATGATGCCACTTACATGTTACTTTTGTAGGAGGCTACTGGAGATCCAGCCTAGAGTTTCTCAATCCAGTTATAACTGACTTTTTGGGTTGCCTGATTCTTTGTTTCAGGGGTTGGCGGCTATCCTGTGTATTGCGGGATAGTTAGGAGTATCCCTGGTCTCTCCTCACTAGATGCCAGTAGCACCCCATTCCCCAGTTGTAACAGCCAAAATTGCCCCCCCATTAAGAACTGTTGTATAAAGGAGGATGCATTTTCATCTCTGGAGAAAGTGCTCTTATCTGCTTTTCATTACAATTTGGATCAGGAGTGTGGTCGTTCTTGTTCTAAATAAGTTCATAATCAGATATGAAGGCTCAAGGAATGTTGAGCAGTTTTGCATGCTAGTCAGAAGCTATAGTAGAGAGAGGATTTAATTCAAGGTTAGAATCCGAAGTGAAAGGGGGTGCTATGTTTTAGAAGGATAAATGTCCAGGAAGTGGGGGCAAAGTGTCCACAAGAGGCAACAGTTCTGAGAGTGGATCCTTGTCTGTGCTGTAAGTGGTCTTAAGAGTTCGTCTATCTCATCAAGTACCTCTATATTTGCATTGTGAATGATGGAGAAACTAGCATTGTGTGTTTAACTGGGATGGACGTTAGACTCATGTCATGAAGACAGAGGCTATATATCTCTTGCTCATAATTTCATACCCATGGAATTGTCCCCTTCATGAAGTAGCAACTAATAAATATTTGTTTTTAAAAAGAAATGATAAACAAATAACAAGGGAGATAAGTGGGTCAGGAGTTCTGAGAAAAGTTCTCACCTGCTACCAACTTACTGAGCAAGTCACTTCACCTTACTACTCAGCCACAAAAAACAATAGTGAACTAGCACCTCTTGCATTATCCTAGATGGAGCTGGAGCCCATTCTTCTAAGTGAAGTATCACAAGAATGGAAAACCAAGCACCACTGGTACTCACCATCAAATTGGTACTAATTGACTAACACTTATGTGCACATATGGAAGTAACATTCACTTGGCATTGGGTAGGTGGGAGGGGGGAGGAAGGGGAGGGGTAAATTCACACCTGATGGGTGCGGTGCTCACCACCTGGAGGATGGGCATGCTTGTAGCTCTGATTCGGGCAGTGCAAAAGCAATATATGTAACCTAAACGTTTGTACCTCCATAATATTCTGAAATTAAAATAAATAAATAAATAAATTTTTAAAGATCCTGATTTGAGAAATGGGTGGATGTGTTAGGTGATCCAGAGTTTCTTCCAGCTGTGAAATCTCACGGCTTCTGGCAAGGTTGTATAGACAGTGTTGTATAATTGTCACTACTTTAATTCTTTGTGACTTGAGCTATGAGTGCTTGCATATGGGGCAAGCTGGTCATCCTAATGAGGGTCTGTTTCACCAAAGGTGATCAGAGAACTCTGGGCCACAGTTACCCAAAAGAACACCTGCTTCAGGTGGATATGAAATAAGGAATAGATAAAGGCAAGCTTCTAAAGCACATGATCTTTTCATTATTTATGTTAGGTAGTTGTTTCTCAAATGAGGGTAAAATATTGAACATCTAGTATAAAGGGACTATTAACTCACTAGATTGTCTTGAATTGGGAATAATCATGTATCAACTAAAGAAAAAAGTCCTATTCACATGTGAATTAAAGTCATTTCTTTGTAGGTGTTTTGGAATTGGGTAATAAATACATTTTGAATACATCCTGTAAGATTTATCCTGTGGTAGAAATAGATCACTCCTAAAAGGTGTTATTTGGCTAACACGTGAACTATTTGTTAACAATTATAGACAGTCACAATATCATAACAAGAATGTTCAGGTGAATAATTAATATTCGAGATTCATCTCTTTCCCAGGCCATAAGCTGGAGAAACTACTTCCACAGGAAACCTAATTACCACTCACATAAACTAGTCAGTAAAAGTGACCACAGTTTTACACCACTGAAACTTGGAAAGGTAGAATGCAAGCAGATTGCAAAAAAGCTGCCCATAATCCCAGAGCAAATCCAGATGTGAAACCAACATGTTTCAAGTTGCCTACCCATGCTGATTTAGCCAAGGTTATGTAGATAAAGTTAAGTGTAATTTATGGTTGAGGCAGATTTGTTTGGCAATGCTAAGGGTTTTCTGTGGAAAGTTAGAAGAGGCAGAGGCCCCTGAAAGTTATCACAAATCTTAAATTAAGAAAAGTTTGGTCGATGACAGGTACGGAGGATGTGGTTATTCACACTGGCTGCTAAGAGTGCATGAATCGGCACTATGGCCAGGCTCAGCTGTCTGTGTTGCACTGTGGAGCCAGTCATGTGGCAACCCAAGAGGAGCAGAGAACCAAGTCATGAAGAATTGAGGGGGTCAGGAGCAGGAAACTGCTGGGATCACAGGAACATGAGTACAAGTGAGAGTGCTGACAGGATGGAGTGTGGGGGACAAGCATCAGAGGATCTAGTACTAGGGAGGATGTAGGAAACAAAGAGTTTCTAACCATGATACATGGCACTGGAGTGACATGTATAAACTGAGGTTGTGATGTAAATTCCATCAAAACCAATGCACACAGTTTCAGAAACTTCTAGACACTGGAGACATGGAGAAGAAACAAGATTCTAGACTGGGATATAGGAAAGGATACCTTGACTAGGCACCAGCATTCTGGGGCTGGCAAGGGTCAGAGAAACCCTGGGGAGTTAAGGGACCAGGTTGGGTATTATCTGGTCTGATAAACAGGATGGCTAACCTGGAAATATTCACAGGGCTGCAGAGGTCATTTCATTAATCGTCATCAACAACAACCTGCTGAGTTTTACTCTAAGTACCATGGTAGGTGTAAGATAATAAAGATGAGATTAGAAATATCTTTATTCATGAGAAGTACGTGTAATCAGGAAAGGGAGGCATAGGTATGAAGGTCAAATATCAAGATGGTATGGAACTCTGAGGAGGGGCTGCTTAGCTTAATTTAGAACAATTAATGAAGTCTTCCTGGAGGATACGACACCTTAGCTGAGTCTAAAAAGAGGATGAATAAGACTGAAGAAGCAGGAAAGTACTGTAATTAAAAGTGTCATAAACAAATGAAAAGAATTGTGGATTGACTTGTAGAGTGTGTGTGTCTATGATGAAGGACAGGAAAGAATAAGAGTTGTTTGGTATTTGGAATAAAATTCAAGGCAGCATGTAACAGAGACAGGAATGGATTATAGGTGGGGGAATACCTGGAAAGCCATTGGTATGTCATGCTAAGAAGTTTGGATTTTATCCTATAGTGGGTGACAGGGAAAGGCTATGGTCAGGGTCATCCTTTAGTTGTGACTACTGATGAGTGTGGAAGACAATTTTGAGGTTGATAAGACCAGAGCCAAAGAGATCACTGGGAGATGGTTGTCCAAATCAATCTTGGGGTTAAAGAACAAAGAGGAAGATGAAAATTAGGTAAATATTTAGGAGGTAGAATAACCAAGATCATGCTTCATTGAACTTGGGTGTTGAAGGACAAGACTGACTTTACAATGGCTCTCTGGTTTCTAGCTTAGAGAATGTTGGTTCTACTGACTAAAATAGAAAGATAGAAGGAAGAATGAATGGGTCATAGGGTAGGAATGATAATAGCTGAGATTCTCATAAAATCACCAAAGTGTGCATCAGGTATTGGAATACAAAAGTGTAAAACCCAATAGAAAGTTCAAATGTGGAAAGCAGATATGTGAGTCAATAAGAAATAGCTGTAGCTATTTGAGCATAAAATATTTGTGATGTTTTTCTCAACTTAAGGTTTTTTTCGTGGGGTAAGGAGGTAAAACCTCTAAGAGTCCCACCCACATGGAACCATATTGGCTCTAGTGGAGAGACAGGTAGTTGGATGTATATTCTGCTTGGCCAAGGATAGGACTGGTGCAAGAGATGAGCATCATAATTATTTAACATCTATAAATAAGCAAATATAGATAGGTAATTATTATTTGATGATTACCTATTGCCCTGGAATATGGATTAACAGAGGAATTTATATATTACTGTTAGTAGAATCTTAAATTATTCCATGTCTCAATGAGTTCTGTCAAAATTGCATGGTGATTGCAATTTTTCCCTGTTCTGGAACCAGGCAAGGTTTCCCACTGTCACCACTTCTGTTCTACATAGTGTTGGAAGTCCCGGCCAGAGCAAATCAGGCAAGAGAAGGAAATCAAGCATATCCAAATGGGGAAAGAAGAGGTCAAACTATCACTCTTTGCTGACTATATCCAGAAAACACCAAAGATTCCACCAAGAAACTTCTGGAATGGATAAATAAATTCAGCAAAGTCTCAGGTTACAAAATCAATGTACAAAAATTAGTTGCATTCCTATACACCAACAACAGTCAAGCTGAGAATCAAATCAAAGACTCAATATCTCTCACAATAGCAACAAAGAAAATAAAATACGTAAGAATATATTTAACCAAGGAGGTAAAAGACCTCTGCAGGGAGAACTTTGAAACACTGAGGAAGGAATTCGCAGAGGATGTAAACAAATGGAAAAACTTATCATGCTCATGGATCGGCAGAATCAACATTGTTAAAATGTCTATACTACCCAAAATGATTTACAAATTCAATGCAATCTCCATTAAAATACCAATGTGATTTTTTTTAGATCTTGAAAAATAATGCTAAACTTTGTATGGAACCAGAAAAGACCCTGAATAGGGTCTTAAAGTTTTAAGCAAAAAGAACAAATCAGGAGGCATTACTTTACCAAACTTCAAGCTATACTACAAGGCTATAGTAACCAAAGCAGTATGGGGCTGGCCCAAGAGCAGAGAACTAGACCAATCAATCAGAACAGAGAACCCAGATAGAAAACCATCCTTATATAGCCATCTGATCTTTGACAAAGCAGACAAAAACATACACTGGGGAAAAGAATCCTTATTCAATAAATGGTGCTGGGAAAATTAGATAGCCACATGCAGAAGACTGAAACAGGATCCAAATCTCTCACAACCCACAAAAAATTAATTCAAGATGGATAAAAGTCTTACATGTAAGGCATGAACCCATAAGAATTCTAGAAGAAAAAAGTAGGAAAAACTCTTCTAGATATCAGCCTAGGCAAAGAATTTATGTCTAAGACCCCAAAGGCAAATACGATAACAACAAAAATAAAGGACACTTGATTAAATGGAAAAACTTCTGCACAGGTAAGGAAATAATCAACAGAGCAAATAGACAACCTACAGAATGGGAGAAAATATTCACAACTTTTATATCCGATAAAGGGCTAATAACCACAATCTACAAAGAATTCAAGCAAATCAACTAGAAAAAAACAAAACAAAAAACCCCACTAAAAAGTGGACAAAAGATATGAGATATGAACAGAAGCTTTTCAAAGGAAGATAGACAAATGGCCATAAACATATGAAAAAATGCTCAATGTCACTAATCATTAGGGCAATGCAAATTAAAACCACAATGAAATATCACTTTATCCCTGTTAGAATAGCTTTTATTAAAAAGTCCAAAAACTATAGATGTTGCCATGGCTGCAGGGAGAAAGGAATGCTTATACACTGTTGGTGGGACTGCAAATTAGTATAACCTTTATGGAAAACAGCACGGAGATTCCTCAGAGAACTAAAAGTTGACCTGCCGTTTGATCCAGCAGGCCACTACCGGGTATTTTACCAAAGGAAAATAAGTCATTTTATCAAAAAGATAGCTGCACTTGAATTTTTCTTGCAGCACAATTCACAATTGCAAAGATGTGGAAACAACCCAAGTGCCATCAATTCATGAGTGGATTAACACAATGTTGTATATGTATACCATGTAATACTACTCAGCCATAAAAAGGATGAATTAATGCCTTTTGCAATTTGGATGGAACTGGAAACCATTACTCTAAGTGAAATATGTAAAGAATGGAAAAACAAACACCGCATGTACTCGATATGAAATTGGAACTAACCGATGAGCACATATGTGCACAGAGGGAAGTAAAACTCAGTGGAAATCAAGCAGTGGGGAGGAGGAAGGCGGGGATGGGTGAAAACCTACCTAAGGGATATAATGAACACTATCTGGGTGATGAGCACACTTATAACTCTGACTCAAGCATTACAAAAGCGATCCATGTAACCAGAAACATTTTATCCCCATAATATTTTGAAATTTAAAAAAAAGAATTGTTGTCCACCTCTAGTTTTACATGTCAATGTTCTTGTCACTCAGACTTCTGCCCCACCCATTATTTGTTCATTTGTGTGTGTGGGTGTGTGTGTGGACATGTGTTTGTGTGTGGGGTATTATTAAGATTTATACCCTCCCTTGAGGTATATCCAATCATTTTGCAAATGCAAACATTTCAGATTGAGCTAACCCTGTGGTCCAGAAGACATACTCAGTATGAAGGAATTTGTATGATATTTATGGTGTCTTTAGGATCACACTCTACCACCCTTTCATAGTTATTACAAAGCTCCCTCACAGTTACATATTGGAAGCAATGCTCACCAACCAGCTGCCTTCTATTCCTCATTTGGAAAGTAATTTAGTTAGCCAATTGGAGAACTTACTTTACATTTACTTTTCCCCTCTTCAGTGAAATGGAAATAAGAGTATAATTCTTAATCTGATTTCTAGAATCCTCTTAAAGATGACTGACACTAACGAAAGGAGTTGGAAGTATCCTGAAGAATTTTAAGATAAGTAATAATTGTGTGTGTGTGTGTGTGTGTGTGTCTATATTTAGGTCTTTCTATGTGTCTATCTACAGGGGATCCCTGGGTTATGGATGAGATATGTTTCTGAGAATGCCTTTACTTCGGATTTTTATGTAACTTGGATCCCCAATGAATGGCACATATACGGTAAAATAATAATAACATTAACAATACGATAATGGCTCATATATGGTAATAATAATAATACAATGTAATAGTGAAATAATAGTAGTAATAATCCTATACTATAATAATAAGTTACAGACACTATCGTGCTCTTTCTTTTAATTCAAACAAACAACATAAAAACAAAGTCATACAAAAAGTTTAGATAAGAGACAGGAAAAATTTCGAAAAAGAATATTAAAAGTTAACACTCACCCAATGTTACATCAGTGCTAGGCTAATAGGAATATTATGGTTATTTTGCATCTTCTAACCAAATCAATAATAACCTTTCCATTCAATAATTCATCCACTACGCTGCTTAGTAATAATTGATGGTTTTGTTGGAGCACTGCCTTTCACACGTTCTGTTATTCTCACTTCATCCTTTACAATTGCTCCAATAGTGGAGCGACTGTAGCCTAAAGCTTTCCCAGTGAATGAGGGCCTCTGGGCTTTCTCCGAATGCTTAATTATCTCTACTTTTGCTTCCATTGTAATCACCTTTCTCTTCGCTGCAGGCTCACTTGGACTTGCAGGAGACTTTTGCTTTGGAGGCATGGTTGTAAGGGTAAACATAGACTGACAAAATCGAATAAAAAAGTTGAGATGAAAGTGTTGCTGTCCGTAAGTGATTGTATGAACAATGAGACTAGCCTAGCCACTAGTGTAAAGATGCTGAGCAAACAAACTGCTTATGCCATACAGGTTTGTTTACTTGCACAGAAGAACTGATTTCTGAATTATTAATTTAATTACTTAATTATACATCATCCTTATGGGAAGCCTTGGGAGCCCGTTTGTAAGAACAGAACACCATAAGTCGGGTAGCCCGTAACCCAGGGACTGTCTGTATACATCTGTATCCATATCTGTATGTCCAGATCTCTATCTATAAAACCATATTCTAGGATTCATTAGTATCACAATAAACATTTATAAGCTAAAGTAGCAAAAATATTATAATAAAGAATTATGAAAGTACTCTCCTAATAAAACATTGATTAGACATTATACTTGCAGACTTCTCTAACTAATATATATTAGAAAAGAAAGTCCTATGTAAATCAACAGAATAAAGGCAATCAGCCTATTGGCAAATGAATATTGGAAACATATTTTTGAACTTAATTATGTCAGAAATATTGAGAATCAGCTCCATTTCTGGTAATGAGGGCAAAGAAAGTGAGGTTCTGCAGGATCCACCTCTACTAGGTCTCCTTTTGGCAATTTAAGATCATTCTTTACACATAGTGAATGGGAATGCCAATGAGTGTGTGTTCTTTCCAAGGACATGGAAATTAGAAGGTACTTGGGTTGGTTTAATTTGCTTTAGTTGAAAGGGCAGAGGGACATTCAATGTTTATCAACTCACTTTTTTTTTTTAGTTTTCTTGTACAAAGAACAGAAAAATGAAATGGACTTTGACTTGTTTAGCCTTGATTTTTAATACAACTCTACTATTAATATTTACTATTTCGGAGCAAGTATGCAAATTTTCTTCTTTTTAGTTTCTCCTCCTTTACAATGAGAATAATGTCTTACCAGGAGTGTTGTAAGGGCTGAATTAAATTAAATAGCATGTGTAGGAAACCTAGCACAATGCTTGGGTCACAATTACTTCTTAATACACATTAATCTCATTAACCTTGCCTTATTCCTTAGGAACTATCCTTAGTTTATTAGTCAAAGGTGATTATGTGTGGACAAAGAGAACAGGAATCACAAACTGCAAGCAGTAATCTGGAATCCTGAAAAGAGGTTGAACAGCAAAAGTCAAGCCCAGACCCCAGGAATGGAGAATTATGATGGAATTTAAAAAGCTCTAATGAGGAATATGTGACAGCCAAATGGAAAATGGAAATAAATTTTAATTTGTATCACTTAAAGTAAATATATTATTATAAAATAAGCCATATGGTAGATTTAAATAATGTATCCTACTTTTATAAACCTTTATAGTTTGCAAATATATTCATAACCATCATCTCAGTGAATCCTTGCAATGCCATTAGATAAAAATTATTATTCTCATTTTACTGATGGAAAAGCTGAAATTTAAGGGTGTTAGTTTAGATTGAAAATCATATGTTCTTTATGTTTGTCAGGAACAACCATAAATGATTTTAAAGTGGGCATTTGATTGTTGGGTATCCTTTCAATGAAATGTTGAGTGTTTTTTTTATTATTATAATATGTAGGGATCTGAGACTTTCATTGACTGAGCCTTTTATAACTTTTATAAGTTGTAGAAAACTAAAAACACAAATGGTTCTTGTATGTTGAGATGCACATGAATTTTATCTTGTAGATTTACAGTCAATTTCCACTCTTTAGAACAGGTGATTCAAATATTACATTTTATTTCTGGAAGATATTAACTCATTTTGCATATATTAGCAAATTTATTTCAGCATTTGTATCTGTGCTTAGATTTTCTTTTGAACTTGTTTTTAACATTTTATAGATTTCTTCATTAATTGATGAGTATTAAAAATTGGCACACGTTTACTGTATATTTTTATGAAAGTCATAATTTTACCCTTTTGAGAATTATAACAGACTTAAATTCAAATCTTCTATTTCCAGCCCCAGGGTTTAAAAATTATGGAAATTCAAAGGAGCTAAATCAATCTTGCCTCTGTCAACTGTAAATTCCAGAAATGGTCACCCAATAGAGACCTATTGTCAAACCTATTACAGTAAGGGAAAAATGCCACTTTGCCAACAAAAAGTCTTTACACACATGCACACACAGACACAGACTAGAAATAAATAAAATGGTCTTTATTGTAAGATGGAATGATTGTGTAAGACAATCTGTAAGAATCTATAGTTGAAGAGTTTTCATTAAAAAAGTATGCACTCATAATAAGCCATTTTATTAAGATCTCTGGATATAACAAACAAATAGAATAAAGAAGATACCTTTTATAATTGAATCAAACAAGATATTTAGGAAGAAATATATTGGTATATGTACAAAATATCTATACTGATAAATATAAAACAGTGAGAGAAATAAAGAAGGCCTAAATAAAAATGCATGTATTTGGAAGATTCAATAGTTGACAGATGACAATTCATCCTAAACTGATCAATCGGTTGAAGACAATCACTAAGGTAATGTCTGAAAACTGGCAAGCTGATTCCAAAATTTATATGGAAATGCAAAGGACCAAAAATAGGCAAGAAAATCTCAAAGTACAACCAAGTTGTGGATGCATAGTTCCAGATATTAAGACTTATAATGCCACAGTACTTACAAAAATGAGGTATTGGCATAAGGTAGACAAATGGAACAGAATAAGAAGCCTATAAAAAGAACACAGTTGTACAATTATTTGATTTATTACAAAGATGAGACTGCAGTGGAATGCAGAAACAGTGGCCTTTTCAGTAATTGGGACTAAGTCATTTGGTATTTCTAAGAAGATAAACACATCTTTCCTCTGTCTGCTGTCAAATCCTCAAAAAAACCAAAAACAAAACACCAGAAAACCTGTTGATTGAGCAAAGTAAGTTTATTAGACCTCTGTCTGACAAAAGTCAGAGAAAGGTGTTTGGGGCTTTGGATTTGGGCCTACGTGGTTAGGGTTAGATTTTTTTCCAGGCTAGGAAAAACAGAGATTAGGAAGAAATTGTTACATGATAGTTTAGGATTGGTGGACACAGAGAGAGGCATGAAGTAAATCCAGATAAGTAAACTGGTTTTTGACACGTGAGCTGCCTGTTCGGGTGAGAAATCTATTATTCTGATAGGGGAGAGGTATTTTCCTAGATAGTAAGATATTTGCCTGGAGAATTTGGTTTGCAGGAATTTCCCAGAGCAAATAGCTAAGCCATGTCGCAGGTGACTTAGGTTCTCTGTCTAGCTAATTACCTATGCGGATGTGGTAGATCTAAATGTGAAACTAAATACATCTTCTAGAAGGAAATATAGGACAATATTTTTGTGACCTTCAAGTCAGCAAAGATTTCTTAAATCAGACTCCAAAAGCTACTTAACAATAAAAGGGGAGGGAAGTGGGTAAATTGAACAGTATTAAATCAAGAATCTGTTCATTCAAAACAAACCATTAAGAGGGTGAAGGGTCAAAAAATCAATAGAAAAATGGGCATAAAGCCTGAATAAGAACTTGACAAAGAGGATGTCGGAAGGATTATTAAAGCTAAGAAAATCATATTATATTTTGTAACTCAGCAATTCCATTGCTCAAGGTATATAGCCAAAAGATGTACATCCATAAGTTCACCAAAGGACATGTATAATAATTTCTACTAACAGAAGAGACTATAAATAAAGTTGTGACATATCCACACAATGGAAAATGAACAAGTATGATCACATTATCGTAACACGCAACAATATGAACGAGGCTTACAAACATAATGCTAAGCAAAAAGAAGCCAAACGCAACAGAGAGTAGACTATATGGTTCTAATTATATAAAGTTCAAATATAGGCAAATTTAATCTATGTTGTTATAACTCCGAACAATATTTACCTTTGGTAGTAACTTCAAGGGAGCATCCAGAGCTTCTGCAATTTTAGAAATTCCTACTTTGTGATCTGAATGTTGGTTATACTTACAGGCTCATTTTGTGAACACTCAGCAAGCTGTACTTTGTGCTTGCAACTGAGTTTTCAAGAAAGTTGTAAAAAGGGGCAGGGGAAAGAAGGAGAAGGCAGGAGAAAAAAGCAGCAAGGAGGAAAGAAAGGAAGCCTTACTTTCTAGGGATCTACAATCTAACAGTCATCCTAATGACACGAAAAGCAACATGGAAGTAGACAGAATACATAAACTGATTACTTTCCACACTAACCAAAGAAAATTGAAGAATGAGAATGCTAATCTGGCGTGAGTGTAGCTTGTTCACCTCTCTTTCAATTCTTAGAACTCTTCCCTGGAACCTTCCTTGGTGACAAGCTTAGTTCTTCATACCTCATTAAAGAAGCATTTACAGCTTGATGGTTGCTATTTCTCTTCACTCGGAGCCAAATTTAGATCTTAATTGACAGCCCAGACCCTGTTCTCTTTATTTCCTATGTGCAATTAAAGAGAAAGGGCCTATGTTCTGAAGTTGAAGCTCGGGAATGGGATGTTTGGAGTTCCTGAAGTCATTCTTCACTCGATGAAACCTAAATTCATTCCACTCCCTACTGACTGCACATGTGCGGTGGAACATTTGCCGCAAGGTGACTCTAACATGAGCTTCAGCTGACATCCTTTCTGCTAGTTCCAGAAATACAAATTAGCCTGTGTTGGCAGAAGATTAGGGACTGCTCTTTAAGCAGTCTTTCATTCTGCAGTTTTATTTTCCATTCATCTTGCCAAGAGAGTATCTTTTTCCAGAAGTTTCTCCTCTGCTCTCCCCTGCCCTTCTCTTCTTTTTAGTTTTTTTTTCCTCCCAGATCCAACTGTATCTTCACTGAAGCCTCCTGCTGTTTCTTATCCTCACATATTCTTGTACTGCCTGTTTCTTTCATCTCTGCACTTCCATCTCTCATTTTTAAATTCTTGGCCAGCAGTAAAAACATTTATAAATTAAGTGTAAACCATGCAATGGGTAAGTTACCTGTTTTGTTCAATGAAAGTTCAGTTACCAACTAGGTTTTTTTTGAATTCCATAGGTTTGAGATGTGGGCTATTAGAACAACTATAATAAATCATCATGAATCAATAAATCATCATTATAATAAGTATTGATTGCTTATATCCGATTCACAATGACAGTTTCATTTTCTCTTAAATCACAGATGTATCAATAAGAGGATACAACCATCTTTCACATTCATCTACCTTGTAAATCTAGTTCCTCTAAGAATATGGTATGTTATAATGTCCATATATAGGGAGCCTAAGTATAATTAACCCCATTACTCAATGCGTTGGTGTGTCCAAAAGAGGCCTTCTTTGGCTTTAATAGCAGCAGAATGGGGAAAAGCCAGGGCCATTTAGTCTACTGACTCCCTATTTTCATTTCATTTTTTTCATTCTGCCATAGTAGCTCCTGATTTTCCTTGTTTACAATTTTCGAACTTTGGAAGTCTCTTTATTATCAAAGTTCCTGCCACTTACACACAGGAAGGATGACTATGCAGCACGGGGCCTGTGGTTAACCTGCACTGCGTGGATACCTCCAGCGAGGGAGGAAAGGGCAGCGGTTTGGGCCCTGCGGAAACCCTGCCTAGTGACCTGGAACCCAGGCATCAGTTGAGACTTTTTGTGGTGTCAGCTCACACTCCTCAAGTTTAAACTTTAAAAAACACTGTCCTTTTTTGTTGTTGTTTGCTATGAGGTTGAAATATTCAAGCCTCACCACTAAGGCATCTTGACGTTTGGTCCTTTCTTGATATATTTTAAATGGGATGCTATTTTTGAGCACAAAATAAGTAACTTTATGAAGTTATGGGCAAGTTTGATAACACCCCTTCCCAAATCTTGTTTTTATTCCCACTGTGTTAGAAGAGAGTAAGGCTTCTACAGAGAAAGATCTCCCAAATGACTAACATTTAACAACTTTCATTTCCCTTTCATGTTTTATTTGTAGTACCACTTGAACCAAATCGAGTTATCAAGCCAATAAAAGGGGGATGGATTTTGGCACTCTGGCTAGCATCAAGGGTCTAGATTTGCAGTCTATTATATTTTAAACACTATTTGTTACTGATATTTGTTTTTAATTTGGGCAAGTCAGTGGCCTAGGAATTCAGGGAACAGTTAGAATCGAAATTTCCACTCTTTGTCGGTGAAGGGGTTGCTATTCATTTTAGGGGGAAAAAAACCTTAGCTAAGACCATGATACTAAATATAGCAATGCCATTTGGGTTCCATGCCATGAGAACGAGTTGTAGGAAATGGATGTTTGCAGTCAATTTTTCTGTGTAGGTTTGTCCCTGAAAGAAGAAGGAATAGCGGCAGAGAAGCTATATTGTACTGCTATAGTGAAATGTTATGATAATAGTCAAGGATCTTCTCCCTCTCAGAGTTGCTCTGAGAAAACACTGATATGAAGAACCACAAATCCTTTCTATAAATAGAAAATAGTATTTAAACCTTAAGTAAAAAGAAATAGGTGTGAAATAGGCCAATGAGTAATTGTCTATATGAATGCATATTTAAGGCTGGGCTCTGGTTTAAAAAAGCAGATGAAAATGGCTGCCTGGATTCAGAGTTGATAATTTTAAGCTCATCCGTATGACTCTTTCTTGATTTTCCAGTTTGTCTAACTTTAATCCTCCAAAGGGATTACAAAAAATGCCCACTTAATGGGAGTCTAGGAACAAATATGTCATTATAATTTTGGTTAAGCTTTTACTTAAAATGTGTTTAAGTTTTCAATGTATAAAGCTTAAGAGTTTTAGTTTTATCAAGTTTTACAATAAATTTTACATCTAGTGCTTTGCCGTCAACTCAACACATTCCTACATATTATATCATCTGAGTCTCAAAACTATCTGGAGAAGTGAGTGAAGAAGGTATGATAATTTATATTTTACAAATAGAAACTTGAGGCTTCAAAGTATTGTGACTTTTCCATCTCCAAGGTCACATATCTATAAAATGGTGGGCTGTTTGTTGGCATTTTAGCATCTTTTCAGTACAGCTTGCTCTGGTATTATTAACTTTAGAAGTTTTAAGAAAAATTTTTAAGAATTCCACTTACTTTTTTAAATCATCTCGTCCTCCCCCCAAAATAAAGGAATTCTCTTTGACCAGTTGGTAATTGAGTTCATTAACTGGAACTAACCAGAAAAAACTAAACTAAACTAAACTAAACAAAACCAGCTGAGAGGAAAAAAATAGCAAACTGTTACCCTCTTTAACTGAACTTATTTAAGACATAACAAGGGAAATGAAAAAATTGGACTATCCTGACAGATAACTTTGTTTGCCAAACTACAGGCAGATCAGGATCTCAGAAGCTTAAGTCTTAAACTCCTGGAAAATAAGAGAATGATTCCAACTAGAAATTTTTAAAAAATGACTTTCATAAGTAGGGCACTACAGATCAGTGAGATGGTACAAATACAAAAGTAAATAAAGAGACTGTAACTAACCAGAAACTAGGCACACTCACCAACCGATCTAAAAGAAGTCTGTATGTGTTGATAACCATACTTACTGTCAGTGGTGCACAAATATTACACGCCCTCAACAGTTTCAAATGGTCTTTTCCAGTTTACAACTATTAAAACCCACTGAAATTCATAGGGTTGCAGTATAAACACAGATATATAAACATGCATGCATTAAATGTCTTCACCAGCGACCAAAATGTTAAATCGATTTTATGAGAAGTTGGTTTTCCAGCCACTGAGTGGCTGTAAATGTTAAGTGTTTTTACAGGTTGTTGCTTTCCCAGCTGCTGAGCTGTTTTAAATGTTATCTCTCTCTCTCTTTCTCTTTCTCTCTCTCTCACGCACACACACACACACACACACACATCCTTTCTTTTCCAGCTGTTAAGCCTCTCTGTACATTCTTATGAAGTTTTATCTCCTTCTTTTATTTGCTAAATCTATTTATATTTTACTCGCAAAAGCAAGTGCAAAATTGTCTTGGCATCATCCAACTTTTATTTTTATTGAAATTTTTTTAACTACAAATAAAAATTCCATCCCCGTTTCAGCACTTTCCAGAAAGTAGGGGCTCTAGTTATAATGAATCCAAGATGAACATTACGAGTTCATCTCGAAATTTAGATACCACAAAAGCACTCTACTTGTGGTATGCTCAGTGGAAACACTGTTCTTGTGGTATTTCCATTGGAAATATTGTACTTGTGGTATTTTTCAATGGAAAAACTATTACTGTGGCATTACTAAGTGCTGCAGGAAATGCTGGCTGGAGTCTTGGAACAAATGGCCAAAAGAAAACGGGGGAAAGAGAATTAAATAAGGTAGCAATGGATGAGGGCAAGGGGTTAAAAAGAAAGAGTCGTGATAATAATGATATTTTATTTGAGAATTCAAAATTCATACCCATTACATTATATAGGAGGAAGTGAGGAATTCGTTTCCAATTGGGAGACATTTTGTAAAACTCCTATGATAAGATGTGGGTGAGAAATAAGACCGACACATGAATAGTAGAATAAAAATAATAAAACAAAAAGTGAGGTCATAAGTCATTTGAGGGGGAGGATGTGCATCATAGTTCTATCCTAGCATCTGTGCACAAACTCTAGGAAAAAAGTACTCAAGGAAAAAGACACCAAGTAAAAGTTCAAAGAAAAAGAGAGAAGAGAGAATTTTCTGAAGGATTTTCCCAATCAAGTTTGAGGCTGGACCGTACACAGTAAACCAGCTTAAAATGATTACCTAGCTCCCTAGGCTTTGCTGGGTCTGGCTTGGGTTAAGTGTTTTTCCTTATTACGCTGCACTCGCCGGCAGGATTCTCTGCTTCTGTTGGGCAGAATTTTCACAGTTTCTCACTGATGCCTGGCTTCTTTTTTACGTTGACTTTCTGCTCATGCTCACCCTCTTTGCTGGGAAATCCTTCACTTATCTAAATTCCTCCTAGGCTTCAGGCCAAGGTCAAAGTCCAACTCATCAAATAACACCTTTCTGAGTCCTTTAGGCTTCACGCATCAACCGCTTTTTAAAACTGTAACCTAGATGTATTCCTTTACCCTTTGGCACTTCATGGTCTGTGCCAGCGATAAGGACAGCAGGCACCATGTTTTCTATTTCTTTGTAACTTCCAGCACCTAGTACAGCTCTGAACAGCGAGTAGGTCCTTATATTAATGAGTAGTTGCTTCACTGAGATAAAGCAGACATGCTATCTCAGTTTTTCTGAATCTTCATTGATTGATTATTTTAGCTACACTAGCACTAGCTGCTATAACAGATAAGCCTCCAAATCGCAGAACCTAAAACAATAATGGGTTATTTCTTATTCACAATTGTATGTCTATGTGGGCGTTTCTGGTGGAGTGGCTTTGCTCTAAGCGGTGACTCAGAGATTTGGGATCCTTTCACTGTGTGGCTTCACCACATGGCTTCCAAGGTGGCCCAGAGGGTGGGCTCTATTCCAGTCATGCGGAAGGGGAAAAGGGAGCCTCCGGAGGACCATGTGTATAAAGTGTCTATAGACTTGAACTGAAACTGGCATCTATAACCCCTGCCTCTATTTTATTGGTCCAAACTCCATCACATGATGTTATGGACTGAGGTGTGTCCCCCAACATTCGTAGGTTGAAGTCCTAACCCCTAGCGCCTCAGAATGTAACTATACGGTATTTGGAGATTGGGTCCTTATAGAGGTAATGAAGTTAACATGAAGTCATTAGGGTGGGACCTAATTCAGTCTAACTGGTGTCCTCCTCAGATGAAGAGGAAATCTGGACGCAGACGAGTTACAGAGGAAAGGCCATGTAAAGACACAGGGGGAAGACGGCCACCTACAAGCCAAGGGGAGAGGCCTCAGAAGAAACCAACCAAGCCTGCCAACACCTTGAACTCAGACTTCTACTCTCCAAAATGGTGAGAAAATCAACTTCTGTTGTTTAAGCCACCCAGTCTGTGGTACTTTGTTACAGCAGCGCCAGCAAATTAACACGCATGGCTACACTGATGTGCAAGGGAGGCTGGGAAAAGTAGCCTCGCTGTGTGTTGAGGAATAAAAGGTAATAGGTATGGTGAACATAGAGCAATTTCTGCCACAGTTCTAGAACTGGGTAGGGTACTAGAGACCGTCTACTCCAACACCCTATTTTCCTTTTAAAGACTGAGATAAAGCCCGCCAGATAAACTGACTTGTTCAAGAATCCTCTGGATATACAGTGACACCTAACTCATTACTGTGTTATTCATCTAGTTAATTGGATCTCAAAAATTTTCTAATTATTATTTTCCACCATTGTTCCACCTAACTCCGCACCATTTAATAAGAGCAACCCTAGACTGGCTACATCATTGTGAAGTCCAGTGCAAAATAAAAATGTGGGCCCTCACTAAAAATCACTAAGTAGTCCCAAAAGGTGACAGCAGAGCATTAAACCAAGCACGGGGCCTTTCTAACTGTGGGTCCCCAGGTGACTGCACAGGTTGCATGCTCATGAAGCTGGCCCTGGTGCTACCACTACCTTGGGTGTTCATGGCTTGAAATCGATTTTTAAAGGTGGAGAGAAATTTGAAGAGCTAGTCCATCAGTAGGCTATCGGTAAGAGTATGGTGATGCTTGGCCTAGAACATTGGTTTGTAAAAGCTTTCTGTTACCAAACTTCTTATGTTAGAATCACATGGGGGGTTATTTTTATTTTTTCTAACCTATAGAGATTCAGATGAAATTTATTAGTTTTGGGGCACAGGTATGATACCACTTTCAAATGCTCCCAAGGTGATTTTGTTGCCCAGGTCAGGTTTGGCATCACAGGTTACAACTTGAAATCTTATGGGCCTGTTAACTTTAACCTTCTTATAATTCCCAGTGTGTCATCCCTTGGTTTCCTTACTCAAGGAAAGATTTTATTTGTAGATGATATTTCTTCAGATGAGATTTGACAAGTTAATAAAGTCAAAGTTCCCCCCTAAAAATGTTCTAGAGTCTACAAAATTAGCTTCCTATTATAGTATCTACCTCAATTGCCATTGGCTTCCTTCAGAGGTTATCTCTGGTGACCTTAGGAAAGACTTAGGGTCTTCTTGTTCTGTCCATATTTAGTGTCATCAAAACTATCCTCAGGAAAAGGTCTAGTAAATGTGTTTGCATTAAAACACAAAAGACAGATATGGATTGACAGAGCAACCCTTGCCAGCAACTTTTCTTTTCAAGGAATAAGAGGATTTAAGCCAAAATAACAAATCTTGAATAGCAGAATTTCAGGCACTGATGAAATTTTAATAGACCAAGTGTATATGTTGTGAAGTTTTTCTTTTATTCACTCATTGAATCATTTATATTTTAAAGATATATTTAATTAAGAAAATATTATTTCATTATTAAGTAATCTTTACATTTAAGGAAATCTCATTTAAAAGGTAAATATACATATTGAAAGATTATTAAAAGAAAATACAGAGATTACTATGTATGTATATTTATATTCATTCTATTTTATATTTATATCTTTATCTCTCTTCTATCTATCTATCTATCTATCTATCATCTATCTATTTATTGGGGGACGTGGGAAAGGAATAACTAATTCTGTCTGAGACCAACAGAAAAGATTTACGTAGTAGGTGTGGTTTGAACTGAATCCTAAGGCAGCATGGTTTAAATTAAAGAGCATGGGCTTCAGTGTAAAATACGAATGTCTGTCATTTGTTTAGCAAAATAAATTTGGGGAAATTACTTAGTTTAGTGGTTAAGGGTACAGACTCTGGAATTAGACTGCTTGGGTTTGAATCCCAGCTTCATTACTAAATGTATAGCCTTGGGAAATTTATGTAACATCTCTGTTTCTTATTTCTCAATTTATAAAATGAGAATAAAAATAAATATACTCTACCACATTGGTTTTGTGAGAGAACTGATGTGTTAATTCAGGCAAAGCACAGGGAACACTGCTTCTATTATTATAACTTAACCTCTTTAAGACTCAGTTTATTCCCTGTAAGATGAAAAGAATAATATATACCTTCCAGACTGATTTCAGTATCAAATTGAAGAGTGCACGTAAAACATCTAGCCAGTGCAATTTGACTAGTCATGTGGGTTCAGAAACGTTGTTCACTCATTGATTCACTCATCAATTCAATAGACATTAATGTAGATCACTTCTATATAGATTGCCTCTTCTTTTTATGTAGATTAACTTTACCTTTATGTAGATTAAATTAGGTTTATACAGATTAGTACTAGCATGGTAGATTATAGTGAGCATAGTTCACATATTTAGTGTTTTCATGTTCCGTAATTAGTTATTTTGCTTTTTGTTTACATATATCTTTATGATCACCCTGAACAATTCACATTAGGGTGTGTGAATCAGTACACTATGAATAAATATATAAAAATATCTCCTCACTCATTAATTACCTTTGCAGCTAAATGATATGATGGCACTTAAAAACTGTAATTGCTCAGAGTGAAGAGGTGCAAGCGATTCTACAGCTCTCGTTACCATGCTTTCTTCAGAATTATTTTTAGTGTTAGTATTAATACTTATGCCCCACATCATTTAAAAAATATGTATGTATAAATATATATACACACATATACATATATAAGATGGCTTAATGAGATATATTAAATAAAACAAAAGTAAACATAAAAGAAAAAACAAGCAGTAGATAAGGGAAAAATAAAAGTGGCAGAATAATAGAAAGTTAGGGGTTCCATTGATACATGAAATTTATACTGTAAGTGAAATCATAATATGGCTAAAAAGATCATATGCAAGAATGGACAGGAAGTGGTTCCAGATTACATCTGAAATAAAGTCAGAGCAGTCAAAGATAAATTACATTTTAAGTCCCAAGTGGTACAAGTTGTCGCTTAGTTCCTTAGAATTTCTACCAGAGCGTTATACATTATGATATGACACTATACACAGTGCTTGGCGTGTAGTAACCCTTTGATAAATTATATAATGACTTTTTTTTTTTTTTTTTTTTTTTTTTTTTTAGAGACGGGGTCTCGCTCTTGGTCAGGCTGGTTTCGAACTCCTGACCTTGAGCTATCCACCCGCCTCGGCCTCCCAGAGTGCTAGGATTACAGGCGTGAGCCACCGCGCCCGGCCTTATAATGACTTTTGCTAGGATTTTGTGTTTGGTTTTTACTTTATCCCAAGAGACTTTTGCTTTCAAGCCAGTTCATTAACCATAATCATTGTCAGCCATGGGAGGTAGGAATGAGCATCCTCATTTCATAAATAAGACTATTGAAGATAAGGGAAACTAAATGACTTGCCCAAGGCTTCCACGTTGGACTGTGAATTTAAACTGCAATTTTGTACAAAGGTAGACCAAGTCCTGTTAATTCTAGATAGGAGATGGGAAGTCTCATGGCATGATAGAATATAGGGGAGCAAAATGGAAGATGAGAATTTAGAAATAGAGGTGGAGACAATGGGGATGCCAGGGAAGGCAAGGTCAAGACGGGTAAGAGGGAAACCTAGTTTTGACATTTGGATTGGCAGGGTTAAGCTTACAACCAGCCCAGAAAGAAGGGTGGGGCATCTTCTCTGCGTGCCAATGCCTTGGAGCATGGATGGGGAAAGCTGAGAGGCCCTGGGAACCTGAGCAATCCAGGAGGAAGAGAGCCAACAAAGGGAAGATCTCACAGAAAAATTATTTATGGAAATATATATGTATATTTTTTTACCTATTGCCACTGTGAATTGTCTGGCAGTTTCACCACGAGGCACAGAGCAGCTGAACGGCTATTTAGAGTCAAGCTCGTTTGTAGGGTGGACACTCTTGATATGCTGAGAAATTGACTTTCACAGAAGAACAACCCGCAGGTAATAGTGGGTGACCATAACCCTACTGCTCTTCAAACAGCCAGCAACTATTTTGCCCTAAAAGCAATCTTCCCTTCTGATAAGTCCCAATGTCATGTTATCATCTGATACTTACCATTTATTACATAATATTACGAGTTATCTCCTCATATGTTTATGCTGTCTCTCCAACTAGACTGTAAACTCCACCAAGATAGGTGTGTAGGTGTTCTTTTTTGATTTTCCTGTGGGTACAAATGAATGCGCTGCACCCATTTAGCCAAACAATTGACTGAATGTCTGCGTCAAACACAGACATGACTTCCCGAAATGGGCTATGCAGGAGTCTAGGAGGCCAAGATCTGGTTCCCTGGGAAGCAGACTTTGAGATAAATTTAGAGCTCAGGATGTTTATTAAGCTGCATCTTTGGGATCAACATCTCTCGTGGGAGGGGAGGGAAGCAGACTGGGCAGAGGGAGAAGCTGAGTTTCCATGGAGGAACAACAGCCCCAGTGGATCCCAAAGGGAGCTCTAGAGCTAGTATGACCCTTCAGAATTTTCTGAAGTTGGGCTGCAATGGTCAGAACCGTACACTTCCTCACTAATCGAATTTTATATATGGGCTGCCTGGAAAAAGGCGTGACCTTGGGGAAACCGAAGCAATGCTTGAAGGGGCTGCCAGCATGTGGCCTGTTGCTGACGGTATTCTCAGCAGCTGAAGAACGAAAAGTTCCTGAGTGAAGGGGGCTCTGGTTGGTGCTGTACAGTACTCACCACATTAGGCAGCTCCAGGGAAATGCAAATGCATTCTTTAGAGGTAGGAGTTATCCATATCCTCAACATTGCAGTACCTGGCTGAGCCCGAACACAAGGGTATTATTAATGCCCACAGTTATATTCATTATTTTCTGGTTGAGAAGATAATGATAGTGAATTTGTTATGGCAGTTTGAGAATTTGCTGTCAATAACTACCAAAGAAGGGAGGAGAAAAGCAGAGTATTGTTTTTGCCATTGTGTTGAGACACATTTGGAGTTAAGTCCCCAAGACATATGGTCTGAAGAAATACTGACATCATACTTCGATTGTGACTCTTTGCTTTCTCTTTCCTAGAGAACTTCAGGTGCGTTTTGGACTGAACACACAATACGAAACAAAGGAAACCGAGAAAAAGAAACAGTCTGCTAATGCTCTCCTCTAGATTTTTCAGAGGAATCACTTTATCTCACAGACGCAACTAGCTTAGGTAGAAGCAAAAGTCATAAAGCTAGAAGACTGACTTGCAAACCAAAAGCTAATGAAAGGAAACCCAGGTTTCCCAGGGTGGGTTCTTGGTACTTCTCTGAACATAGATAAAAGGGAATTGCAGATATTCAAGCTCAGGGAGCACACAGTGAGGACAGAGCCTCCTCCCTCCCTGTGTGTTGAAGTCAGTAGATATCACACCTGGTGCTGCGGGAGGTCCCTCTGCCAAGCGGAGCAGCACAGCTGCAAGACGCTGCTCCTGGCTTTCTCCTCTGAGCTTCGCCTGTCTTCAGGGACGGGGCCCCTCCCTAGACAAGTTCAACTGGGTTCTTTGGCAGCTGAAGTCTACACGGACCCTGCAGGGAGTGGTGGAGAAAAGTGATTTTGACATGCTTGGAAATATTTAGATCTGAGATGTAAACTGCAAGGAAAATATTTACTCTGTTTGTTTTAATACCACAGAGGTTTGGATCCAGGGAATCTTCAGAGAAGTACAAAAGGCTCTTGCCAAGGCACCAATTTAACAATCTGGTCAGTGACAAAAGGGCATCCTGTTTAACTAGTCTGAATTTAAATAGCATGTTTCCAATGTATTAGCATGTCTGTCCCATCTGTTTACAGAGCTGCTTTCTTTAACCCCTGAATTTTGAGTTTGGTTTTTGAATTTGGACAGAATTGAAATACTTTCCTTTGGTAGAAAGCAAGCAGGACAGCGGGTCGTCACATAGTGGCAGGGGCTGCCACCTGGGCATCAGAAATAAACTTCCACAATTACTTGACCGCTCAGAGTGACCAGATCTTCCTTATAGGAGGCTATGGGCTACCTTTGCTAAAAAACCCCTTACCATCTAGTTACTGAAATGCAGGAATACTACAGAGTGCTAAAGAACTATCTAATTCTTGTACTGTGGTCAGTGAGTTTTAATGAGGAATTATGATAAAAGAGAAGCCTTTTGTAAATGTGATTTGAAAAGTTGCATATTTTGAGTCCTCTCTTTGTGTTTCATGGATAATCTCCACCCCAGGGCACCATTTTCAGAACCCACACTGACTTCCCTCTAATTTTCTGTTCTAGTTAGTCTGCAGCAAAGTGAGAAAGAGTTACTGTAAAGGGAAGTCTTGAGAAAACCTATCAGTTATGTGCACAATATGTGTATATATCTGGAGGAGAAATATACAAAAAATGACCCTGGCCTCACAGTGTTCCCTGTAAAGACCTATAAGAGGTTAATGAGACTCCTTCCTGCCTTCAGATAGTGCATCAGGCAGGGAAAATTTTAACCATTTTTAAACTCTCAATGAAGTAGATTTGGTAATCTCATAAAATTTCCTATTTCACTGTTGGATTGCTTCCCCCTTTTGGCATTTTTTTTAAAAATTAAGCTCGCTTTGCTGTACTCCGAGACAATTCCTCCTGTATAATCATTATTTTTAGACATGGCGAATGAACAGCTGCTTTTCAATTATTGGTCACAGTTGTATTTCTACTCTCTTTCAACAGCTGTGAAACAGAATTCCTATTCAGAATTTTATAACACTAAACTACACAAAAAGATAATTCTCATCTCTCTGATAACAGAGATTTTATGTCCCTCTTCTTTTCAGTACCATTTCCAGGACCTTGTCCATTGTCCCTTCTCCATCTTTGCTTGACTGTTGCCACCATAAGTGTGATTCCAGCCAAGTCTGTTGTCTGCTGATTGGACCTCAAGTATTTACTGTACTGTTGTCAATTTCTCCCTGGATCAAAAGGGAAAGTTCTCCCACCTCTCCTAACCACTTAACAATTAGGTGAAGAAAGGATTTTAATACCCAAATGGTCATTCTGACGTGACCCACCATTGTCACATGTCTTCTTAGTTGGGTATCAATTATAATGCAAAAAAATCAAACATACGAAAATTTATATTTACTAATAAACTAATGTACATGAGAACTGTTAGAGAAATACAAACTCATTTGATTTGTAGCGGCTTAGAACAGAGAAGGATTGACAAGTCTAACTCTAACTCCTTTCATTTTGGAGAAAGGGAAACAAGCTACAGTGGTAAAGTAATTTTTGTTTTCTGAGTCAGATAACTCATCCCTGGTGTAGCTTAGATATTGCAGAGCTCAATTCCTAAGTTTTAGTAGCTTCCTTCCTTTTTAACAAATGGTCACCCGAAATCAGGAAAAGGAACATTCTGGAACATTGGAAGGTAAACTAAGAGAACTATATGTTGTCATTCAGAGGGCTGGAATAATAATTCCTCTACTCTTTAGACCAGACTGAATTTTCATCTGGTAGAGATTTATGTATTAACTATAATACTTTGTTTCCTTCTAAAGCTCAGATCTTTCTGGAAGGTATTCGTTTTATGCTATTTAGGCATTTATACACAGTATGAAAGAACAACCTGAGAGTATGTTTTGATAAGGTGAAGGGAGGAGATGCATGAGGGATTTATAAAATGCCATTTAATTTAACTTAATAATATAATGTTGACGATTCTTTATTAGTTTTCTATTTCTGCTGTAGCAAATCACCACAAATTGAGTGGCTTAAATAATATAAATATATTCTCTTATAGTTCTATAGGTTAGAAGTCTGAAGTAGTTCTTACTGGACTAAAATCAAGGTGTTGGCATGGCTGTCTTCCCTTCTGGAGGCCCTAGGAAAGAATCTATTACCTGTCTTTTTCCAAATTGTAGAGGTTACCTACATTCCTTAGCTTCCTCCACCTTCAAAGCAGCAACCAGGTTGAGTGCTGCTATGGCATCATTCTGACATCATCTTCCACTTTTAAGGACTGTTGTGATTACATTGGGCCCACCTGCATAATCCAGGACAATTTCCCTAAAGTCAGCTGAAAATCAACCTAAATTTAATCTGCAACCTTAACTGCCCTAGCCATGTAACCTAATATATTTGCAAATTCTAGGGATTAGGAAGTGGATATCTTGTGAGGGGTGTCATCATTCTCCCCAACACAGGCTGTAACCAAAGAGCTGCAAATATCAATGATTTAACTATATAAAAGTTTGTTTTAAAATTAGAAGTTTCAGAGAAGTCAGACTTCTAAGTGACTTTTCAGGGACCCAGGCTCCTTCCATCTCCTGAGTCTGCCCTCCTTCTGATCTTGATAACCTTCTCCATTCAGTTGTGGGAATATGTGGGAAGAGAGAGTGAGGCTCTTTTGTGTGTGGTTTTATGGGCCAGGCTTAGAAGTAGGGAACATTATTTCCACCCATAATCCATTGGCAGTACTTAGTCATGTGGCTACACCTAAGTACAACGGAGGCTGGGAAATGTAGCCTATCTCTGTGATCAGGACAGAAAGGAAATGCATTTGATGAAGAGCTAGTCAGCCTCTGCCCATTCCATCCCTCTTTTCACCAAATATCCATTCCATTTTTTCCTGCCATGCATGGAACACACATGTCATTCCTGAAAGTAGAAAATCCTAGGTCCTCATCAAGCTCAAAGTCCAGGATCTTTGGGTGATGCTCAGATATCTAAACCAGAATCAGAGAAGGTTTCCTGAACCAATAAACGTATATATAAATGTATATATATTTATACACACACACTCAACACCCAGTGGTGATAGCTAAACACAGGAAAAAATCTTTTTGTTTGAGACAGATAGCAAAGGAATAGTCAACAGTTATTAGGATGTCCTGGTTTTGTTTTTCTTTTTTTCTTCCTATGTAAAGGAACTATCTCATTAAATAACGAAGACTTTATGAGTAGGGAGTTATCAATTACTGAACATGCTGCACTATAGACGTGAAAAACCAAAGGTGTTCAAAAAGGTCAGTGGTTTGTCTAGTTCAATATTTTGGAGAAGAGATCTTAAAATCTTAAAATCTAGAATAATGTTTAAAGGAAGATCAGCAAAGTCATTTTTCCTTCTTTGGTGGTTGCTATTGTTGACGTTGAAGAGTAACTGGAAGGAATAAGTTAAATGGTCAAAAGTTTGTTTTTGAGATGCCTGCAATATGCCACTTGGGCAACCTCCCATGATGCTGGGTCCCTGTTGGGTCTGACGAAGGCAGACATTCATTAAGTCTCTCACCGCCAGCGGTTGGAACCCATCCACTTCATGCGAGTAGACAACCACAAGTATTTCATTCCGTATATCAGTACCAGAAGCTAGAAGCATGGAATGCACACAGTATGCTTTGAACCTCATAATTGTTCCTTGTAATAATAAATTTTTACATTTGAACCTGTGAGTTATCAAGGAAAAAGAAACACAAAGCCACTTTGGTTAAAGGATAGACTTAAAATAACAAAAATTATGGAGATGGAAAAATACCACTTTTCTTCGTTGGCCCAGGGATTTATGTTTGGGGAAAAAATGATTCAGAGGTGATGGCCTTTCTTGGACATTAACAAACTGTAGAGCAGTTTGTGTCCCTGACAATGGATGGTGTGTAAATTCTAACAGGGGAGGGAGCAGTGAGGGGTACCGCAAAGGAAAGAGAGCTGAGCTCAGGCAGCTTGATACTTACAAAGGCAGAAGCTCTGAATTTTTTTGGTGGGAAGAGAAAAGTTATTATTGAGAGTTGCTTTAGCTTTTACTAGAGAGTGAGAACAATTGTGCTTTAAACTATAATATAAATATCAATAAAAAGTGATATATCCATATAAACAACAGATTTTTCCCTGCCAATTTGTGATACTCAAGTCATGCTTATAAGATTCTCAGCCTTATTCAGATAAACTTCAGATAGAAGAAACAATCAAACATTTAAACACTAGGAATCCCATGACAAAGAAAACAGAATAAAATGTCTCTCCTTTAAACATTATTCTGGATTTTAAGATCTCTTCTCCAAAATATTGAACTAGATAAACCACTGACCTTTTTGAACACCTTTGGTTTTTTGCTTCTACAGTGCAGCATGTTCAGTAATTGATAATTCCCTACTCGTAAAGAAAGAAAGGTCTTTCTTTCCAAAGAGTAGATATTAAAAGGAAATTTTGACAATTGGAATTTTGATACATTTAAGACATTTCTAATGTTAAAAGATACTTTCCACTGAAGAACAAACTATAGATTACAGCAATAGTTGCATTAAATAAGGGAACCGATTCATCTCTTTTCTAAATGCCTCATGCAAATTTAAAGAAAATAATTAACAAATAGATTCACTGGTTAATGATACAGCAAATTTGTAAGTGAGTAAATACCCTAATGAAAACTAATAATATGAAAGTATCATTAAATTGAGGTCCTATTTCCCGTATTATATTAAACACCAAATAAGAATTTTTAAAGCTAGCAAGAGCATCATTGATTCTCCTTTATCTCTGGTGATATTGTAAATTGGTAAAAATGTTTTAGGAAGCAACTTGAAAATGTGGGTACCTGTTGATTGAATAAGCTGGTTTCCGAGGGATGGACTTGTAAAATAATTGCATTTTTTTTCCACAACAGCCTGTTACAGTTCTGTGTTGAGTCTTCTGTCCTCCGCCCCTGGACAAAAACTTCTGGTAAACTCATTCTCAGTTTACCAGTTGAGCTGGTATACAAAAGTTCACTGAGCTTAAGAAACACAACACAATGCAACACAACACAAAATGCTTCATTGTCTCATCCTCTTTTAAGATTCTCCCCTGAACTCCTGATTTGGGGCTCAGAACACTATACTAAGGAATGTTGATACTTTATTATTTTTCCACTTTATTTTTCCATTCTTCTCCTACTCAAGATGTTGTTTCTTGACTCCATCTTGGTGATGTAGGGGAGATTGGAGAAATCGGGGTTTAAAAATTAGTTAACAATTGGTGCGGTTGTCAGCTAGAGCAGATGCCTAAATGCTGTCTTCCTGCTGAGGGTACTTAATAGGCTCTTCTGAGAAGACTTATTAAGAGGTTTTGACTAGGAAATCAAACAACTAGTTTTATTTCACAGCTCTGTGATGTGGTAGCTTAGTAACCTTGAGGAAGTTATTTATTCAAAACCTTCAATTCTTCTCTAAAAGGAGGATAATACTTTCTATTGTTGTCATGAAACTCACATGAGCTAAAGCGTTGCCTGACACTTAGTAATTACTTAAAAAGCTCTGTTAAAAGACTGAAAAGGATACACAAAAACCAAAATCAGATTGATGTTCAAATGATTAAATTATTCTTTTACCTTATTTTTAATCTTCCTATAAACTGTTAAAATGATCAAGATATCTTTTACCTTATTTGTAGTCTTCCAAGGTGCTATTAAATTACTTCAATAATTAAAAACTATTAACAAAAGAAACTTCACAGTAGGGGGCCAATACATTTGTGACACCAACCCACAAACGCTAGTGACAGCTCCTAGTTAGGAGGTTGCACCAAACTGAGGCTTTCTCACATACCATGGACAAACCTGTTTTCCCAACATATTGTATTTACCAATTTAAAAAAGATTTTGTTTATCCCAATCAATTGGCATTTTCTGGTAATTTTCGCATCACCTGGGTATCACTTTCTTAGATTTCAGAGTTATGCTACAGTGGTTCACTTTACTTTCTTCATAGTCCATCTATATCAAATTATAAAACCCAAATAAAATATTTTAGAAATAAACCAGGGCTAATATCCAATATAAAATTGGAGGCATTTCACAAAAAGGGAAAAATTACAATCTCCTGAAGTAGGCATAATTCAAACAAGAAAATACATCTTGGCAAACCTTTCAAAGATTTTTATTACAGCAAATCTATAAATGCAATTTGCCTCATAAATAAAAACAAGAACAAAGACCATATGATTCTCTCAATAGATGCAGAAAAAGCATTTGACAAAGTCGAACACACCTTTATGATAAAAACTCTTAACAAAATAGGGATAGGCAGCTCATACCTTAAAATTATCAAGTCCATTTATGACAAACCCATGGCCAATATCATACTGAATGGGGAAAAATTGAAACCATTCCCACTTTGAACCAGAACTAGACAAGGATGCCCACTATCTTCTCTTCTATTCAACATAGTGCTTGAAGTCTTAGCTTTAGCAATCAGGCAATAGAGGGATCTTAAGGGCATCCAAGTGGGGGCAGATGAGATCAAACTCTTGCTCTTCACCAATGATATGATATTATATTTAGATAACCCCATAGATTCATCCAAGAGACTCCTAGATTTGATAAATGAATTTGGTAACTTCTCAGGTTACAAAATCAATATACATAAACCAGAGGCATTCATATATGCCAATAACCAGCCAAAACTCAAATCAAAAACGCAATACCTTTTACTATAGCCCCAAAGAAAATTAAATATATAGGAATTTATTTAATGAAAGATATGAAAGACTTATACAAGGAGAACTAGGAAAAGCTAAAAAAGAAATTATAGAAGATGTAAACAGATGGAAAAATCTACTTTGTTCATGGATTGGTAGAATCAATGTCATTAAAATGTCAATATTACCTAAAGTGATCTACAGAATAAATGCAATCCCCATCAAAGTGCGATCATCATTCTTTACAGATCTAGAAAAAATAATTCTTCACTTTGTATGGAACAAGAAAAGACCTTGTATAGCCAAAGCAATCTTAAATAAAAAGAACAAACTTGGAGGCATCAGTCTTCCTGACTTCAAGCTGTACTATAAAGCAATAATAATTAAATCATCCTGGGACTGGCACAAGAACAGAGGCATCGATCTTTGGAACAGGACTGAGATTCCAGAGATGAAACCATCTGCATATGGTAACCTAATCTTTGATAAATCAGACAAAAATATACATTGGGGAAAAGAATCTCTTTTCAATAAATGGTGCTGGGAAAACTGGATAGCTACATGTAGAAGAATGAATCTGGATCCCTACCTCTCACCTCTCACAAAAATCCACTCAAGATGGATAACAGACTTACCTAAAGCATGAAACCTTAAGAATTCTAGAAGAAGATGTGGGAAAACCCTTTCAGACATCAGTCTAGGCAAAGAATTCTTGAAGACCCCCAAAGCAATCACCACAGCAACAAAAATAAACAGATGGGATCTGATCAAATTAAAAAGCTTCTGCACAGCCAAGGAAACTATCATTAGAGCAAATAGACAACCCACAGAATGGGAGAAAATATTTGCTCTCTACACTTCCGATAAAGGTTTGATAACAAGAATCTATCTAGAACTCAAAAGAATTAACAAGAAAAAATCAAACAACCCTATCAAGAAATGGGCAACGAAATGAACAGAAACTTTTCCAAAGAAGACAGAATAATGGCCAGCAAACATATAAAAAATGCTCAACATCTCTAATCATTAGAGAAATGCAAATCAAAACCACTATGAGATATCACCTAACCCCAGTGAGATTGGCTTCTATCAAAAAATCCCCAAACAACAAATGCTGGCAAGGATGTGGAGAGACAGGAACACTCTTACACTGCTGGTGGGACTGCAAATTAGTGCAACTTTTGTGGAAAAGAATTTGGAGATACCTCAAAGAGCTAAAAATAGAAATACCATTTGATCCAGCAATAGCATTATTAGGCATCTATCCAAAAGAGCATAAGACATTCTATAATAAAGACATCTGCACCCGAATGTTTATGGCAGCACAATTCACTATTGCAAGGACGTTTGGAAACAACCCAAGTGCCCGTTAATTCATGACTGGATTATTAAAATTTTGTATATGTTTACAATGGAATATTACTCAATTCTAAGAAATGACAGTGAGCTAGCACTGCTTATATTATCCTGGATTGAGCTTAATCCCATTAGCCAAAGTGAGGTGACACAAGATCGGAAGAATGGGCTCCACATGTACTTGACATCAAATTGGTACTGACTGATTAACAGTATGGTGCTCAAATGGTGGAGGTGTTCACCAGGGATTCAGGGGTTGGGGGGGTAGACCCACATCTGAGGGATGT
>VBSM01003215.1:5906680-6001369 GCA_008086735.1 Cheirogaleus medius | reverse complement strand
GAGGAAAAATAAATATAAGACCCTGTCTTATTTTCAGGGAAACACGGTAGCTCTTACAACTTTGGTTTGCCACTGCCATACTCATATTTCATTGGCTAAAGCAAGTCATGAAATGTCAGAGTTCAGCAAAATGGAGCTGTAAAACTCTTCTTTAGACAGAGACACCTCAATGTGACGCAGTAAATATTTTGAGGAATATGAAAATCCACCACCAAAGCTGTCTTTTTGTCTTCCTATTAGACTTAAAGAAGTATGACTATGTAAGCTACACTATGTACATAGACATAATGTATATAGTCTTCCACTATGGAACAACATCAACAATTAATATAACTATCATTTATTTAAAAGATTATATTTGTATATCTACCTTTATCTCTACTGCTATATATCCTTATTGATCACCCAGTTCATTAGGTACATTTTCTACTTCCCACATAATGTCAGGTAAAAGTGTTACTAAATTTTCTGCTACAACATAACAAGGTCCCTCTTCCTTCAGTTTCTAATACTTACCTCATTTGCCAGTGAGCCCTCGCCTGCAGCTTTTAAAAGGCCACAAGTCTTCTACAAACAGTTTTGTCAAGGCATTTCAGGCTATCACTAACACTTTCCTCAAAGACCACTGCCCAGTTCCAAAGCCACTCCCACATTTGGGGTTTGCAGATTGGCAGCATCCCACTGTTAGTATTAATGTGTGTGTTAGTTATATATTGCTCTAGGAAATCAGCTTTCACGATTACTCGTGTGGTTGTTGGGAGTCCTCAGCTGTCCAGAGGCTTCAGTTCTTCACCATGTGGGTCTCTCCATAGGGCTGCCTGAGTATTCCTCAAGACTTGGCAGCTGGTTCCTCCAAGAGTCAGTGATCTGCGAGAGATGAAGTGTAAGCCTCTTATAACTTAATGTCAGAAGTGACAAACCATCAATTCTGCCATATTCTGTTGGTCACACAGACAAACTGTGATACAGTGTAGGGGAATTCCCTGGGAGGTCAAAGTACATCCTATAAATCTGACCCAGATGGATGTGAACTGCACACAGTCATTAGGAAAGAGTCAGAGAAAGAAGTGAGCTTAGTACAATAAGATCTGCCATAACTCCACTGAACCCTACCACAGTCTCTATGAAACCCTATGGATAACCTTCAGCCTAGGCAATTGTAGCTAAACTACAAGCTGCTCTGGATTCCCTCTGAGGTGATTCCCCACTTGTGAAGGAAAGAGTTCTCTGGCTTCATTTCCACCAGATACCCTGTTAATTTTGAGAATAATGACATCACTTGCATTTGTGGGTGAAGAGCCAGTTTTGGAAATAGGAAATCCCATCACTTATTGGCATATGCATTTCCTATTTCTTGCTTATTCCCAATATTTGAGTTTATAATAGAGAATCATAATAAAAGAGCATTTTTTTTCTCCTTGTAAAACAAATGCCTTTAATTCTCTGAAGAATATAAATGAGAAGGGGAATAATCTACTGTGTGCACATTTGTGTTTGTCAAGGTGACAAAGTCTAGATACAACTGAAAATTAGCCATGCAAAAATTCTACTCTCTTATTGCTATCTAGCATGGTGTTGGCCAGGAGTGTCATAAAAACCTAGAGACATTGCATGGCCATGGTGATAATCTATTCTGTGGACCATCTACTTGCATGACCTCAGTTATAAGGTCATGAAATGTCCTAGAGTTAGTGGAGAAAAACTTACGTCTTTGAAATTTAAGAGCACTTTTTATTCCCTCTGGTAGTTTTTCTGAAATTCTGTGAGTAGAACTTACCTAGCTTGATTCTTCAGTACTTGGAAATCCTGAATAGTTTTTCTTGGAAGTGACCAGATGGAAAAAATTAAAAATGTTTCAGAAGAACTATTAATGCTGGGTGGATTTTTTTCTAGAAGTCATTTATTTTTATTTAGACTTAGATCAACAACCTTTATGAGATTAAAATGAGCTTATCCAACATGAGGGAAATTGTCTTGATTAGAATTTCAAGCCATAGCTGTCTGAGTTGGCGGGCTTGACTCTGTTTTTAATGATTGTCTTTACTTTTCTTGCGCTTTAAGAAGATAACAAAATGAAAACTTTTCACTACAATTTTGCTTCAAATGATGTTATTGTCTTAAAAATACGAACCTGTAAAAGCAGTGACATTGTCTCCAGAGTCTTTTCATGGAGGATATTTAGTACCAAATGTGTCATGGGGACCTCCAAGAGAAAGACTAGCTTCAATTACTGGATTTCTACAGAAAAAAAAAATGATTAAATTCAAAGAAATTCCCTTTTAAAAATATTTTATAATCATATGCTATAATCTAATTCATAATTAGGTAAAATTTAGGTGTTGAAATTGTCAAAATTTCCACAAATGGGAAAACATATTGTAATATTTCAGTCATGTAGACCTAAATGCTGGAGATTGGGTGAAGAAAGAGTAGGCTTCTAATATGCAAGGAGACAGCCAAATAATTGGATGTTTTGTGAGTGCAGGTAAGTGCCTCTACCAGAAATGCATCTAGAAGTTAGTGCTTAGTTTTACAAAGCAGGAATTGTGTTGTAGAAAGAAAAGAAAATAATTTGGAATAAAGCAGACCTGAGTACAGGTTATTTACAGCTTCAACTTTGACAGATTTCTGCATCTCTCCAAACAACTATTGTCTAATTTCTGAAACAGGGATGAAAGTTAAAGTGATATCAGGAAGTCAAATATCTATCAGGGCTCACCAAGGTTAGTTGTCTTCCACTTGGTATTGGTGTTTGTATGAGTTGGGTTTATATTCAGTTTATTCATGTCATTCACCGGAAGGTCACAGTTTTCTTCATGCACAAACAAGCTCAATAATTATACAGAAAATTTTATCCTCTAGGAAGAATACGAAGGACTTAGAAAGGTAAATTTTAATCTGCTTGAAAGAAGCTGTGAAATAGTGGAAAAAGCAATAGTCATTCAATCCTAACCCAAGCTAACCTGTCAGATCCTCATCTTCCTCCTTTATGTGATGGATATGATGGAGCAAATGGCAGGTAGGATATGACAATTTAGTGAGATAAATTATTCAAAAGTATCTAGAACATAGTAGATGCTTAATAGAAGTCCCATTATGGAAAATAAAATAAAAATTAATTATAACTAAATGAAAATTTCTTGATACATTTTTAGCATAGGATAACAAAGACACCTTAGAAGTTGGGTGTGCCTATGCTCTTTCCTGTTCTCATATTTCCCTGTAAGATAGATACACACACACACACACACACACACACACATGCATGTATATATATAAAGAGAGAGTGATTAATTATTATTTTCTAAGTGTGCCTTGTTACATACATCTTTACTAAGTATCCTACTACAACACAGTAAGTGGGTGAAATCTTCCATCCCAAGTCTTTGAAACAATCAAGTGTGTCTCAAAATGTTTTATTTCTCTTTTCCAGTCACTACACATAAGTCCCAGCCTGTTGTCTTCTAGTTAGCATGATGCTGCAGAAGAGGGCTCTATGAGCCTCATGAGTTGTTTCAATATCAGATTGAATGTGCTGCTTTGCTTATGCAGCGATGACAGCAGAATCCCAAACACCTAACGGTGTGTGATTTTGATTGCATTTCCAGGGCTGAAAACGTGTTTAAGAGGAACCTTTCCCACACATTCACCTGGCACTCCTGTGACTGTGCCTAGAGACCAAAGACACATTTTTGAGAGAGATCATATAGGTCGGTCACAGGTGGGGTAACAGGTCAAGTGAACATCTTTGAATGGAGTTCACGCTAGAATGTCATTATTAGTTTGTTTACCTCTGACGTGAAAGCTTCTTAATGAGTGGTCTGAACAATTTATTCTAGTTATTTTTCAGTCAGTTTAAAATCTGTAACCAAGATACAAATTATACAGAAAAAAATCCTACATAAATAAATTAATAATGATAACTGTGAGGATGATCTTCCTGTTATTAAAAATTTCAAACATGAAGATCCACTTTTATATTCATTCATATTTCAGTAATGAAAAAAATGTAATTATCTTCCAGTGACAAACCTGACTTTGTTATGTATCTTGAAAGGATCTTGGTTGGGGTCCTGGTTTGAAGAACAAATGAAGAGAAACCAGTTGTTCCAAAACAATTTTCGTATATTGTAAGATATGGTATTCCCGTATCTTGTGTCATTCACAGTGCTGTTGATTTTCAAATGCTTTGGGAGGAAAACAAAGAACACAGTATCATTTTTAGTAATAAAACAAGGATAAAGAAAGAAGTGGCAATGGAAATGGAAATAGGAAATTTTTGTTTACTAAATTTATTTACATTGTATCATTTTCTTCTAGCAGTTTTTTTGTTGTTTTGTTTATAAAAGCAGAGAAGACATGATATCATGTCTCGTAGTTTAGATGGATGTATTTCTTCAATTCCCATTCCCTTATAGCAGTAAAATCTCTTATCTTGTATTTATAGTTGAATTTTTACCCCAACACTGTTATTGTGACTATAGTGGCTAGAAATGGAACATTCATACAATTTCTTTTGGTCCTGAACTAAGCAAATAAAATGTGTAGTGTAGTCATTATTATCAAGTGAACTAACATGTATAATAATATACATTTAGAATACCAAAAGTCTAGATGGAATCAGGGAAACAAATTGACAAAAATAATCAATCCAGCCAAATAAATGACTGTCGATTTGCAAAGTATCATCCACAGAGATATTTGGCCCAACTCTTTGATGGACATGTTCAGCATCCACCAATATTTAGTGTCAAATGGTGCTGTTTTTCAATATTTTTTTCATGATAATTTATAGGGATTGACTTGTTCAGCTTTTTAAAGAAATAATCCAAATTTTAATTTTGGAAAGCAAATCAAATTGGATGAGTTGCTGGAAACATTCTTTATGGAGTTTCGCTGTTGAGAGAGCCTGGATGTGGTGAGGTTAACGTTGACCTTAAAGGTTGGAAACAAGCTCTTCTGGTCTAGTCTTCCACATGGTTAATAATACCTGGAAGGACTAAAGTTACAAAAGATACAAATTGTCTGTTCCAAAGTTTCAAGAACATCTGGTAGTTTTTAGCGTTTCTTCCCTCACATTTCTCCCCCGGTATATTTTCTTTCCAGGCAGAAACACCTTGGAATATAGACTGATGACAGTACGAAAGCTGTTTGGAACTGTAAATACTGATTTTCCCTGCTGCTCTTTTTCTCTACATATATGTGACAATGCTGAGAGGAAACAATTAAAAAATAATGTCTATTTTATTGCAACAAGGTTTACAGCTTTTCAACACTGCAACTCCTGCAAAACTTGGAGAGACATTCAAAAGACTCATAAAATGCCCTTAAATATTAGCTTGAAAGTGAATTCATTTGTAGCCTTTCAGTTTTGCCCCAAAATAGGGAAATTTCTTGAAATATTTGTCAATTTTTCTCAGATAAGAGGTATAGTGTCCCAGTTGCTGAGGTCCTCTGGAAATTGAGACAACTTGCAACTTTTTCATTCTCACCAGGAAATGAAATAAACAAGCATATCTTTTACCATAAAGCAATAGAAACACTGAAGTGTATTGACTGATCTGCTGGAGAAGTGATGTGGTAAGAATATGCTTTTTTTCAGCTGCACTATCTGATATTTTCCAAAAGATATACTCAGCCACAGATCTAAGACTTCTTAAAGGTCCATTTGTATGTCTGCCCAGTTTATAGTTCTAAATCAATTTTTTCTTAACATTGGCTCTGTCAACATTCTGAATAAGATAATTCTTTATTTGGGGTGGGGGATGTCCTGTGCATTGCAGGATGCTTAGTAGTATATATAGCCTCTACCTACTACTGGATGCCTATATCACCCCCTAACTCCTGCCTCAATTATGTCAATCAAAAATATCTCTAGACATTGCCAAATAGCCTCTAGGGAGTAGATTGCCCTTGGTTGAGAACCATTGCTATAAATCTTGCAAAATAATAATACTTTAATACTTCTAGGGCTTAAGATATTAGTAGAATATATTTCATATATATGTAAGTATAGATGATAGATAAGTAGATAGATCTCTATATTTATTCCCCTTTATATAGCTTTTTTATTTTGTCCTTCATATGCAATTATCTAAGCTCTTTGATTGGTCTCCTAAAAGAAACTGAATATTGGCTTAAAAATAATTTTCTTCTCTGTTTTGTAACTCTTACAACATACGCTGTGTGTCTGTTATATTTTGAAAACTGATTTTAATGTATTGGCTGCCTGCTCATTATTGATAGAAACCATTTCTTGCCTTTTCTACATCCCCCAGGGGATCTCTCTCAGATCTTAATTCAGGAAGAGTACGTTGCTCAGCCAGCTTCATGTGTGTTCATGTCACTATTTTTAAATATATTTGCTGGTAGAACATTCTTATATACAGCTGTCTCCAAAAGCTAGCCAATAAGTGTCTCATCAGGACAGGTTTTCCATCTTACTCTCCCAACACCTTTTTTTTCTTCCTTTCATGCTATAGGTATATTGATCATGATAAGAATGCTTACTCAGAGAAAGAGTCAGGAAAGCAATATATTGAAAACAAAACCATGAATCTGATAAGAAATGTACTTAAGGTAAGTATGAAGATGGGGTTGCAATTTTATGATGTGCTAGAAAAAGTCATTCTTGAAAAATCTGGCTCTGGAGGCCAACTATTATTCATTTTGGGGGAGTGTGCCATGCAAAAGATCTCCCGATTTCAGGAAATCTCACAGTGACCTATGTTGTTCTGGGTCTTTACTCAGGAACAGGGACCAAGTTTCAATCTAAGAAAGAATGTTGACTGAAGGCAGCAGCTTTCTCTGAGCCAAATTACATTCTTTGTAACCTTCCCAGTGTTATACTTAATTTACATTTGAAATACAAATTATGTGCACGTAGCATTCGGCCCACAGATTATTTCAGTTTTCTGAATTCAGAAGAATTTGCTTGCTGAAGCAGATATTTCCGAATTTTATTTCTTTTCTGAAATTTCCACAAATTGAAATCCTTATAAAATGCACGATTCAACAGTTTGCTGACCTAAAAACAATCATCTAATAAAGTCACCGTACCTTTCCTCAGCATTTTTGATCATATATTTTCAAGAAGATATTGAAATTTTTACCTAAGATCTTGGTAAGATTGCCATATCTTCTTATGGAGATAATCTCTTAAAAGTTTGAACCTCTTAATCAGAGTAAGAAAAATAAGCTATTTCTTAACTCCAACCTAAATGGAATTCTTTACAAGCCCCTGAATATTTGGTAACTCTGAATGATGCAAATATAAATTGCCTATGAATTCCTACTTTGTCCAAAAATTGAGGCCCCATCACCTACCCTGGAACTAATTTTCATCCGTTCATCTTGGCTGCAAAGGGAAGCCATGTACAAGAAGAGTACTAGCAAAACTAATTATGTTCAGGTGCGTTGATGATTAAGCATAAAATTCACAATGGAGGATACTGTGTGTGTGCAAGGAATATAATTCCTTTCTGAAAATAATGTGGTACATGTATATATTTTCCTTCTTCTTTCACAAGCACTATTTAGTTGTATACGAGGAGATGAATATCCATTGGCCTTTGTGCTTTCTGGATGATAAATTAGGAAGGAAGAATACAAAGACTAATTTGTCCTATTTGTTCACATTTCTAATCTGGGAACTAGAGGAGATTAAGATGATTAGTATTACTATCATTTTTTCCCCTTAACCCTACAGCATAGGAATCTAAAGTCCTTAAATGTCTTTTCCATAATCAACCAATTATGAGGTGATTTTGGCTAATCCTTTTGAAAATATTAAAGCAGGCCAAAGTTTCATACCCATGGCTCATCTCTTGGGCCTTCATAACACCACCAAGCATACTAGAACCTCCTTACTAAATAGGTCACATGCAGTTTGCCTGCATTGACTGAATGAAAACCCATTCATTCAGCATTTAACACATTTTTCAAAAAAATCATTTGCTATGTACCAGGAACTGTTCCCCAAACCCAGACTACAACAGTGAACCAAAGAAACAGTTCTTGTCCCATGGAGCTTATATTTTAGTATAGATTAAGGGGAGAGAGAAAACAAGAGAAAACCCATGAGTGAAAAAGGGTAATTTAGATAGCTCTAAGTTCTATAAGGAAAATTAACCCAGATAATGGGATAGGAAGTAGTGACCAGGAAGTACAGGAGACTTTGGATTGAGCTATCGGTACGTGACTCTCTTGGGAGGTTATATTTGAGCTGAGAGATAATGGATAAGAATCATCCAAACATGTGGACTCAGGGAAAGACCATTTCAGACAAAGGGCATTGTAATCATAAAAGTCCTAAGATAGGAATGGGTTTGGTTACCTTGATGTAGAGAAGAAAATCTACATGTCTGGACTCTAACAAATAAGATTAGGTACTGTTAGGGACTGAGCTGTGTCCCTTCGAAATTCATATGTTGAAGCCCTCATCCCCAGCGTGATCATAATGGAGATATGGCCTTTAAGGAAGGGAGTAATTAAGGTTAAATGAGGTCATAAGAGTGGGGCGCTAATCCAATAAGATGGGTGTTCTCAGAAGAAGAAGAGACACCAGATTTCTCTCTCTCTCTCTCTCTCTCTCTCTCCATAGAGAACAGACCATGTGAGGACACAGTAAGAAGGTGGAAGGAAAGTCTCACCAGAACCAGCCCTGCTGGTGCCTTGATCTTGGACTTCTAGCCTTTCTCAGAACTGTTGAGAGAATAAATTTCTGTTGTTGAAGCCACCCAGCCTGTGGTAATGTGCTATACAACCCTAGCAGACTGACAGGGACCTAACCTAGTGACTGGTTAGAATGAGGTAGGAATTTACTGCTCTATGGTTAAGAAGGTTTGATTTATTCTAAGTGCAATGGAATGGAGTTGCAGATAGAAATTTGGGATTTATTGACTGTTGAAGGTACTTTTAAGGAGACTAAAATTAAATTTCCTAAGGACAACAGGCAGAAAGAAAAAGGTCAAGGTTCTATGACCAAGATCCAAGTCACTCCAATATTTAGAGTTCTCCCAAGCATTTCAAGAAGAATTAGCATCGATTCTACACAGCATCTTCCAAAAAATGGAAACGGAAACACACTTTCCAACCCATTATATGAGGCCCAAATTACCTTGGTATTACAATTAAAGATGGTACAAGAGAAAAAAAAAAACCCTATAGATTAATATCTCTGTAGATCAATGAACTTAGATGTAAAATTTCTAAACAAAATGCTAGCAAATTAAATCCAGCAGTATGTAAAAAAGAGTTATGCACTATGACCAAGTAGGGTTTATTCCAGGTAGGCAATGTTAGTTAAATATTTGAAAATCAATTAATGTAATCTACCATATTAACAGGTTAATCATGTGATCATATCAGTTAATGGAGAGCAAACATATGACAAAATTCAACACCGATTTGTGATAAAAAAAAACCTCTCCAATAACAAGAAACAGAGAGGAATATCCTGCAAATGATAAAAAGAATCTTCAAAAAACCCAACAGTTAACTGCATATTTAATGGAGAAAATCTGAATGAGTTTCTTCTAAGACCAAGAACAAGTCAAGGATGTTTGCTCTCATTGCTCTTATTCAATATAGTGCTGGAAGTTCTAGCTGGAGCAGTAAGGAACAAAATGCAAATAAAGGCACAGAGATTTGTCTTAGTCTGTTTTGTATTGCTATAATAGAATACCACAAACTGGGTCATTTCTAAAGAAAATAAATGTATTTCTTATAGGTCTGGAGGCTGGAAAGAACAAATTCAAGGGACCTGCACCTATTGAAGACTTTCTTTCTGTGTCATCCCATAGCAGAAGGCAGAATGGTGAGAGGGCATGAGAGAGAGAGAGAGAGAGAGAGAGAGAGAGAGAGGGAGGGAGGGAGAGGGGAAGGTGGCCAAACTCATCCTTTTTACTAGGATCCCAATCCTGCAATAAGGACATTAATTCATACAGGATGGTAGAGCACTTATGATCTAATTACCTCTTTAAGGTTTCACCTCTCAACTCTGTTGCACTGGGGATTAAATTTCCAACACATGAACTTTAGGGACACATTCAAATCATGGCATTCTGCCCTTGGCCCTCAAAATTCATGCCTTTCTCACATACAACATACATTAGGTCCATTACAATAGCCCTAAAAGTCTTACTTTCTTTAACAGCAACTCAAGAGTCCAAAGTCCGAAGTCTCATCTAAATCAAATATGGGTGAGACTCAAGGCACAGTTCATCCTGAAGCAAATTCCCCTTTAGTTGTGAGCCTGTAAAATCAAAATAAATTAAGTGCTTATAAAATATAGTGGTGGTACAGGCATAGGACAGACATTCCCATTCCATAGGGGAAAAATAAGCAAGAAGAAAGAAGTAACAGGGTCCAAGTAAGTCCAAAACTCAACAGAAAAAACAACATTAAGTCTTAAAGCTGGAGAATCATCTTTGACCCCATACCCTGCACCCTGGTCACACTGGGGCAGGAAATGAGCCTTCAAGGGTTCAAGAAGTTCGACCTCTATGGCTTTGCTGGGTTCAGTCTACCCAACAATTCTTATGGGTTTCAGTCTCATGCCAGCAGCTCTCTCAGGCTGTCATTGAAGGCTGGTAGTTCTCCAGTTCTGGGATCTCTGTGGCAGTCTTAATGCCACAGTTCCCCTGGGTATTGCACTAGTGGGGGCTCTCTGCAGTGGCTCTCCCCTTGCAATGAGCTTCTGCCTGGGCCCTCAGGCTATCAAATACATCCTTTGAAATCTAGATGAACACTGCCACCACCCCACAGCTCATGCACTCTGCACATCTGCACCAAGTCTTACCACTTGTGGCCTCTAGCTGCAGCACAAGCTACACCTGGGCCTATTTAAGTTGTGTCTAGGGTGACTATGGAGTACTGTACCAGAATGCAGGGAGCAGACACTTGATGAAGTGCAGGGCAGTGAATGCTGAGGTTAAGGTCCCAGCCTGCCTCGAAGATCTCTGAAATGCTTTTGGGGTCATTCTCCCATTGTCTTGATGAATAGAACCTGACTCCCTCCTATCTGTACTAATCTCTTTTGCAAGCAGTCACTTGACCACACTGTTGACTTACTCTCCTAAAGATGCCTTTTTACTCCTTGCATGGATTTACAAAATTTCACAGACTGGGTGATTTATAAAGGAAAGAACTTTATTTCTCACAGCTCTGGAGGCCGGGAAGTCCAAGGTTGAGGGGCTCACCTTTGGTGAGGGCCTTCTTGGTGTGTCATCCCATGGTGGAAGGCAGAAGGGTGAGAGAGCATGAGAGTGAAAGAGAGAAGAAGAAGCCTGACTGAACTCATCATATATTTTTATCAGAATCCACACCTGCAGTAACTAACTCTCTTCTGCTATAACAGCATTAATCCATTTATGATAGCAAGAACCGTCATGACTCAATAATCTCTCACAGGTCTTATCTCTCAACACTGTTGCATTAGGAATTCAGTTTCCAACACATGAATTTGGGGGGATGCATGCAAACCATAGCAAGATTGGATAGGAAAAAAATAAAACATTTCCAAATGACACAATTGTATACATAGAAAATGCCAAGAGACCTTAAAAAAACTCGAAAACCTCCTAGAACTAATAGATGAATTTAAAGCAAGGTCATAAGATCTAATATAAAACTAACACACAAAAATCAATCATATTTTTATATCCCAGCAATGAATATGTGGAAACCAAAATTAAAAGTATAAGGCCATTAACAACCATTCCAAAAATGAGAGAAATAATTAGCTATAAATCTAACAATATATTTACTCAACCTGTATGTTGAAAAATTATAAAATATTGATGAACAAAATCAAAGAATATTTAAATAAATGGAGAGATTATCATGTCATGGAAGGGAAGACTCAACATAATGAAAATGTCAAATCTCTCTTATTTGATAAACTGGTTCACTGCAATTCATATCAAAATTACAGAAAATTTTTTGCATTTATAGGGAAGCTTATTCTAAAATTTAGACAGCAAGGCACCGGCCCTAGACTAGCTAAAATAATTATGAAAGAGAATAATGTGGGATGGATCAATCTACCCAATGTTAAGACTTACTACATAGCTACAATAATCAAGGAGTGTTGTATTGGTGGAAGGATAGATACATAAATCAATGAAAGAGAAAAGAGAACTCAGAACTATGCAACACAAATATGCCCAAATTATTTTTGAAAAAGTTGCAAAAGCAGTTCTTTTCAACAAATATCTTAAAGCCATTTGACACATCCAAAGGCAAAAATTGAATCTCAATCTAAATTTAATACTTTATTCAGAAATTAATTCAAAGTGTATCATGGATTTAAACATAAAATGTAAAACGACACAACTTTGAGAATAAAACAGAGGAGAAATTTTTAGGACCTAAGGCCATATGGAGAATTATTAAACATGATACTAAAAGCACAACTTATAAGAGAAAATAATTGCTATATTGGACTTCACAATTAAAACATTTCACTCTGTGAAAGACGAGGTTAAAAGGATGAGAAATTAATCTAAAGATTGGAGGAATATAGTTGCAAATCAGAATATCTAACATAAGACTGTAGTTAGAATATACAAAGAACTTTCAAACTCAGTATTTTTTTTTATAAAAAGCAGTTCAGTTAGAAAATGTGAAAATAATATGAACAAGAACTTCACTAAAAAGGAAATATAGATGAAAAGTAAGCACATAAAGACATAATTATCATAATTAGCTATTAGGGAAATGAAAATTACATACTGACTACCATGTACATTGTATTTAACTCAGGCTGGTTTTGAGCCCAGGGCCAGGTGAAGCAAAACCCTGCAGTTGGTTCCTGAAAATCCTACTTGTTAATGTTCTTATTGTTACAATTACTATTGACAATTTAATTCTAAAAATATGGATTGCATTGCATATAACTCATGCACAGAAACAATAAAAAATAACAAATTAGAAAGGATCATTTTGTTTTAATAAAACACCATGGCCTCAGGGAAAAAACATTTTTTTCTAGTGTGGCAGTCAATGTGTTAAACCACAATGAGGTATGACTAAACACCTATTACAGTAGCTAAAAAAAAAGCTGATAGGTTAATAGTTAATTGTTGAAGCTGGAACAAATTAAGCCACAGAATAAGTAACCTAGTTTTGGATTATAATGCAAAGTGTAAAATAAATATACGTGAATCTATACTGATATACTGATATAAATAAATTATTTAAAAAAATAAATAAATGAGAGAGAATAGATAAATTTTCCTTACAAAACAATTCCAAATATCACACGTAGGTACTTCCCCTTCCAGAAGGTGACAGTTACAGACTCATTTCCGAAGAACACAGTGTAAAAAGGGAAAAATATTAACTTTTAACTTTACAATGAAGAAACTTTGAAAGCACTTCCTTGGACAGGTGATCAAGGTGAACAATGCCAGTAATGCCTTCTGGAAACCATGTGCCTCCTGATATGTGATGATAAGGGCCCTTTATCTCTGTGATACCATTTTCAAAACCCATAGCTTCAGTCTAATCATGAGAAAAACATCAGACAAACTCAAACCTGGAACCCTCTACAAAATACTTGATCTACACTTCTTAAAACTATTAAGCTCATGAAAGACCAGGAAAGACAAATTGTCACAGACCAGAGGAGACTAAGGGGACGTGACAACTAAATGCACTGCAAAATACTGGACGAGATCCTGGAACAAAAAAAGGACATTAACAGAAAATAAAACAAAACCTGCTGAAATCCGAATATGATTTGGAGTTTACTTAATAGTAATTTTCCAATGTTGGTTTCTTAGTTTGGACAGATGTACCCCATTACTGTAAGATGATAACATAATGGGAAAATGAAACTGAATGAGGGATGTAAGGGAACTCTTTGTAATATCTTTGAAACTTTTCTGTAAATCTAAAATTATTCCAAAATAAAAGGTATATTTAAAAACATTACTTTATGATTTATGCAAAAAATATAAAGTTCCCCAAAATAAATATAATAAAATGTATAAAATTTAAAACCTTATTGAAAGATAATAAAGAAGACCCAAATGAATGGAAAGATATAAGAAGTTCATTCATTAGAAGAAACAGTATTATGGAGATGTCAAGTCTCCTTGAATTGCAATAGTGACAGCGAAAAATGTCTTCATACTCCCAATTTGTTGACATTTAAGTAATAAAATTTTTAGAAAGAAGGGAAGAGAATTTAAATGTAAATGATTAATTGTAAAAGACTTTCAATGAAAGGTTTAATTTACCAGTCACCATAATTATTAATTAAATGTCACCATTTAAGTTATCTATTCGTTTCATGTGCAAGATGAATGTTTGTTTACTTTATGCACTTAATGCTTAATGTACCAGGTGGTTTGCAGAAACACTCTTCAAGAATGAACAAAAGTATGCCAATTGCCCTGATCTGATTATATGAATGTATCAAATTATCATGTGTACCCCCAAAATATGTACATCAAACATGTATCAATAAAAAATTTTGAAATATGGTGTATGACAAATCAGTCCCCTATCCTGATAGCTATCCTCAATATTTTTTATCTTAAAGTTAAATGTAGTAAGGTGTAGGGAGAAAGAATTATCTTTCCTTTCTATCTTATGTTCATGGCCGTGGCTCCTATAAGAAAAAACAGAGTAACAATAGAAACATACAAATGTACTTAATTTGGGTTTTACATGACACAAGAGCCTTTGTAAGGAAAGCAAGATCCAAGGAAATGAGTAAACCTGTATGGTCTTTATGCTAGGTTTGATGAAGAAGTGGATAGTCGTGGAGAAGTGTGATTAAACAAAGTGGCTGTGATATAATGATGATAAACTGGGGGCGAACTTAGCATGGCCTGTTTGTCCAGATTCTTCTCTGTGCCCCTGTGTCTTCAGAGATATGGATGTTCCTTCCTCCAGATACAGAGAAGACACCTCTCTAACAAGGGTCTTACAACCTACTTTTGGGAAAGGTCAGAACAACCCTTCTTAGTTGTTGTTACCTGCTTCAGCAGAGAAGGACAGGGAAAAGGTCAGAGAGAACTTCCTGCTGCTACCATTTCCTCAAATGCCAAGGTGACCTATTTTGGGGTAGTGTGTCCTCCACCCCTATCGTTAATCAATAACAATAACCCTAATTTTCCAAAGTAAATTTATGACTAGAATGAACTGGTACTTTTTCAGTTCTTCACGTTTCCCTTGGTACTATGCAGCTAGAGCTTCTAGATGTTTGTGATGAGGTTCATCAAACGAGAATGAAGGAAAACCAAAGGGAAATGATAGAATGATTGAAAAAGACAATTAGAGGAAAATATGCTATTTTCAGTCCTAAAATAGTAACAGTCTCCGTGTCTCAGATGGTGGGCTAAGGTCTTGTACACGACTCATTCAGCCCTTACAACAGCCTGGAGAAGCCATGATTATTATTACTATTTTATAGATCAGGAAATAGTCTTAAAGAGGTTATATAATATATTGAAATTTATAGAGCTAGTAAATGGTGAAGTCAGGATTACACTCCAAGTCCACACATCAGCCTCTGCTTCATCTGACACTGTGATAAGAAGCTTCTCTGGACAGAGACGACCCACAAACATGGATGAAGTATTTCAAATATTTGGGCACCCAGTGAGTTTGTGTGTTTAGGTAAGGGTAAAAATAGTGTCATTCTCATTTTCTATTGATAATAAATCCTTAGGTCATGCAAACTTTAAACACAGATGCTTTGAAATTCAGTGGAACTGTGTTTCCTTATAAAAAAGGGATTGGATTTCAAGCCAAATAATTTCTGGAAAGAGTCAGGCCTGAGAGGCAGCAGTAGTACTCCGGAGGTCCCGCCATATTGGGACCAGTCCTAATTGGCGGAAAGAACGGGAAAGATTCATAATGAGTATAATAACAGGGAGAGATGGAACAGAAAGGGCTCCATTCTCTTCTCTTTCTAATCAAGGGCCCTGATAAAAGACACACAGACACTCAACAAGAGCATTCCAAGGTTGAATCATAGGATCAAACTCTATTTCCAAACCTGCTGTCTTTTAAAATGTAGGTTCAAAAAAACAAGCAACCAACAATCAAATGGATTCTCTCATCTTGGGCCAAATTTTGAGCTGAACTAAAACAGAATATTTTCTAGAAGCTTATTAAATGTGTGGCAAACATTAAACAAATCCTTTATTCGTTATAAAATTATTCTTAAGCTCTCGCAGCTTCGATGATCCTGATAGGTTTAAGGGAAGAGACAAATATGGGGGAAAATGTTAATGGCGACTCTTCAAATCGACTAATGGGAAACACAAGGGTGGGACCACTTTAATCACTCTTTTCATATTATTACAGGTGCCCAGTTTGATGACTTGTTGTGCTAACGCCTTTGATCTCCATTGCAGAAAGTGCTCTGTTCTATTTCAAAAGAGATTGTCATGTTCCCCATTTACCATTCACTGGCCTTTGGATCAAACCAGCACCAGACCTCACAGATAGAATTCCACCATTGGCCATTCACAAAGAGGCAAATTGTAAGTCTTTTGCAACACTTCCAAATATTTCTTTCAACAGAGAGCAGTTTTAAAAAAAAAGAAATCTTTTCACTAATATTGCCATCTGCTCTGGTTTCTAATAAGGTTTAGAGTATAAAGTGTTTTGCCAGAGCCCTTTTATTTTCAGCTATTTTAAGGAATAAAAAATTAAGCCTGGGGGGACACTGTGATAAATGTTTTTAGATGTTGGCTTTATGCCTCTGCTGATAATAACACTCCTATCTGCAGCTGAAAGCCGGATTGCAGATAAGGATGCCGCTGTTCAGGTGTGATCGGCAGCAGGAGGGCTTTAAATTTTCCATGGAATGTTTCTGACTTACATTTTTAATCTTGGGGCCAGTAACACACCTATTTTTGAGGTAAAGGGAAGGTATTTTGCCATCACGGGAAACAGAATGGATATCACTGGTCCTCCACATATCAGGAGGCACATGGTTTCCAGAAGGCATTACTGGCATTGTTCACCTTGATCACCTGTCCAAGGAAGTGCTTTCCAAGTTTCTTCATTGTAAAGTTAAAAGTTAATATTTTTCCCTTTTTACACTGTGTAAAAAGGACAGAAAGTGTGGCTCATTTGCACTGTGTTTTAATTATCTGAGACTGAAGCAAGGACAGCAGTGCGGGAGAGTGGAGTGATCTGGGATTTGTAGTCAAAGATCAGGGACCAAAGCCAAAAGTTACCATTTAGTAGTTGGTTAACCTTGGGGAAGTCAGTTCCTACCTCACAGCCTTTGTTTCCTTATGTTTTATCTGAGAGTAATAACACTGGCTTACCTCAGTGAACAGGTGATTTAATATTTATGAGAACAGTTTGTAAATGCTAAAGTCCTTCAGAGACATTAAATAAAATAATGACTGAGCCACGAGGTACAGTTTTAGACAATATGGGAGAGTATTATAAGGAGTTAATAAATAGCACAATATGGAAAAATAAAATACCTACTTGTATTACTTTTCTATTGTTGCATAACATGTTATTAAAAACATTATGGCTTAAAAGTACACACATTTAACAGGTTTTGTGCGTCAGGGGCTCAGGCGTGGCCTAGCTGGATCCTTTGGAAAGGATTCATCTACAATCAAGATGTTGACCAGATTTAAAAAAAGAAAGAAAGAAAATCTTGCCATTTGCAATAACGTGGATGAACCTTGAGGGCATTATGTTTTGTGAAGTAAGTCAGACAGAGACAGATAAAAACCATATGATCTCACTTATACATTTTATATATAAGATGAATATGTTCTGGTGACTATAGTTAATAATACTGTATTGGATACTTGAAATTTGCTAAGAGAGTAGATCTTAAATGTTCCCACCACACAAACACAAATGGTAGCCACGTGAGGTGACGGATGTATGAATCCATCAATGATGGCAGTAATCACTTCACAATATCTACATATATCAGGTCATTGCATTGTACACTTTAAATTTATATAAGTTCATTTTCAATTATATCTCAATAGCACTGGAAATGTTACTGAGATATAATTGATGTAATGGTGAAGTGCAACAAGAACAACAAAAAGATGTTGGCCAGAGCTGGATTTTCATCTGGAAGCTTGACTGGGGGGATGGATTCAACACCAAACCTATTCAGATTGTTGGCAGAATTCATCATTTTGTGGTTGTAAGACTGAATTCCCTGGCTTTTTGCTGGCTGTTGGCCAGGGTCCACTCTCAGCTCCAAGAGGCTGCCCACAGCTCCTTGCCATGTGGGCCTCTCCTCAGACTTCTCACAATAGGGCAGCTTATTCCTTCAAAGCCAGGAAGAGGGAACGTCTATAGCATGAGCATCCTAGCAGAGCAGTGTTATATAATAGAATGTAATCATAGGAGCAGCATCATCACCTTTGTCCTATGAGTGACATAATCACAGGAGTGACAGCCCATCACCTTTGCATTGTTTTGTTGCTTAGAAGCAAATCCAGGGTCCTGCCCTACACTCAGGGGGCATGGATTTCACAAAGCTATGGACACCTGGAGGCAGGGACCATGGGGTCTTCTTTAGTAGTGAATAGTGTACCACACTATTCATTTTTAGGTCTCTGGAAGTTAAATATACACATCAGAGCATTTTTTTTTTCAGTTCATTGAGTGCAGATTTCAGGCATCTACCCTTTTCTTTTTTTAAATGGATCCTACTATAGAATCTAGCATGTCATATAAAAATAGAATATGCGACATCCCTGCTAAGTGCAAATTGTATAGAGTATTCTATTTATCAGCCCAAACTGGGAATCTGACCTGTTATTCTCCTCTAAAATAAGATAAACTTACCTTTAGTTTCAGTGCAGTTGGGTAGTCACAGTGAGTGTCGCCACCTGGGCTGGTTACCTTGGATTGCCCTTCTCCATCCACTCTCTGTCACTCTCTGTCTTTCTCTGTGCCCTGAGAGGCTGACTTGTATGGATTCCATCAAGTCCTCTGAATAATTCCAGTTGTGCTCAGCCAATAGGAGGCTACAACTGGGGAGCAAAGAGAAGAGTGAGATCACTTAATCTAACTCCTAGTCCCCTTTCTCTGGGGTCAGCTTAGGCTGCCTGTGTCCCTCTCCTGAACATTATCCTCTTCCCACGGCAGTCCCTGTCCCTGACTCTCTCCTACCAAGACCAGTAACTTCCCTCATCCCTTGCCTGTCTGCATAGGCCTAGGGAGAACCACAATTGGAGTGTTACCAGTCGTAGGCAACTACCTTGTTTTCACTTTTGCCTTTGTTTTGTGGTTTCTCTGAACTCTTCCCATGACTTTGCTAATGGATCCTTTATTAAATCTTCCTCAAGTACATATGAATGCTGCATTTTTTTCTTGCTGGGCCACTAACAGCTATATGCCCCAAAGAATTACAGTTCTATGAGCACAGCAGTCTGTGCTTAAGGGATAATAATAAAAAATTGTTGCTGAATGAATGAAGAAAAGAATGACTCTTTGCCAGTTAATGTGATAATTGGGCTTTAGGGGCTTCCTCTGCCTTCTACAGTTCTGGTAATGAAGGCCAATGTGATGATTCCTCTTCCTTGGAAATGCTTCCTAGAGGTCTGAGATTATAAATATTGCTTGCTCTTCAACCACCTCTGTGGTTGGAAGAAGCAGCAATGCAGAAGCAAAGGTTATAATACTAAAGGAGAATCACTGTAACCTGTTAGAAAAAGACAAAATAAGTATGAATATTGGATAAAGCTAAGATTTTAAAAATAGGTACTCTATCAGGAAAATCTAAGTAAAAGTATTTAAGATTATGGAACAAACACTCAAGGGAGTATGAGGCTTTTGATTTTGAAAACTAATTTAAAAAGACATTTGGCTAGATATCCAATATTGCATGTTGAATAAAAATTGGGAAACTGTGAGATTAAATCAATAATTTTGATGTCTTGGTATGGCTGCTTTATAGGAGTATTTCAATGTTTTCTGTATCAAAATTTGATCACTGCTGTCTGATCAATGAGATATCATTGAGATATCTCAAACATATGTTTTAATCACACAGATACAAATTATCTTAGCTTCAAATAGGAAATAAGCAGCCAGTGCTCTGGACTTTGTCTACATTCTTTTCTCTTATTAGTTTTGACATTACAGACACAAGATACTTTGGATGGACCAAGGGCTTTGGAGTATGAAGCCCGTTTCTAGACATAGAGTCATTTTGTTTGTTTGCTTGCCAGCTCATGGGCCCGCAGAGTTCCTCTCCCTTAGTCTACTTCCCATTCTGCTGTAAAAGTAGGACGCAACATGTCAAGACTAAAGATCTACTCCTCTATAGGCAAGGGAGTCTGAGTTTTAAAGGCATAAGAACCCAGTTCAGGCACTTTTCATAGGTATCCTCACTTTTAAGCTGCACTTTGCAAACTTGGCTTTATTTAATTTCCCATGAAGGCATTTTATAGAAAATTTATTTTTCTACTTATCTCTATCAGAACTCATTTTAGTTACTCAGAACAGTATATGTGCATAGCATGTTCTGTTTATGAACATCTTCAGAGGACTTTTACTAATTCTTTATTCCTGTTTTTGAAATCTTGGTTAGAAGTCACAGGTTCTGGCAGCAGTTGTAGCAGACATACAATAAATGCAGTGTTGGGCCCATGGTCTAGAGATTTGTGACCCAGGTCCAGCTCTGCCACCAACGGACTGTAGAGAGTTGATCACTTCAACTCTCTGAGCTTTATTTTCATCTTCTAAAAAGGTAACTTACAAAAGTAAGGACTTTGCATGCATAATCACTGTGATCTTTACAGTTTTAGGATTCTGTAATGCATACCCTGATTTTCACTTGCTCAAAATACATATAAGCCTACTCGCTCATTTTCACAAATCTTCTGAATTAACCCAATTCAAAATATTTGTTGGATATTTGCTCTATTCAGAGAGCTAAGTTTGATAATATATATCAAATAAAATAACATAGTTATTGACCTTTTTAATAAAATACTCATTCTGTAAACTTGATCACTACTTTTAAAGAACTCATAATCTTTTAAAGAGAAAGGGCATGTTCACAAACAAACCTGATGCTTGACAGTAGATGAAAAGGGAGGCCAGGATTAGAATCCAAAACCATAGAAAACATTTTGTGTCTAGGAACAATGGTAATAAATGCAATAATAACTAATATGTAATGTTGTCTTTGTGCCAGACCCTAGGCTAAGTGCTTCTCATAGGTCAAAATAATGTTAATTAGGTGAATACTATTATTTCCCCTATTCCACATATTAGGAAAGGGTATCAAAGACATTAATAATTTGTTCAAGTAATTTGTTCTGATTCATGGAATCAGAATGCTAATGCAGGCTGCTGTCTGATGGTAAATGCACTCCCTTTCAGATACAATCAAAAGGCTTGATCTATTCCAAAGACAGTGAAATAATTTTCCACAAGTAACATCTGGGAAAACTTTATGTATTTTAAATTTTAGGCCTTTACGGTGTTTTTCAAAGATTTTTTGGTCCCATAATCATCTGTATGAGGATAACGTGGGTGAACTTGTTAAAAATACAGATACTTGGGTCCTACCCAGACCTATTAAATCAACATTCTGATATTAGGAAAGAAATCTGAATTTTTAATGATCATTTTGGTTTATTCTGATGTTCATCAAAATAGAGAACAGATTTTAAAAGGAAAGAGTAGAACGAATTAAGTAGGTGAATATGTTGGACAATACTTGTAGGTGGAGAGAATACAGACAAAGGTGTGGCAGCCAAAGATAAGCCATTCTGAGGATTGGAAAGCATCTACTCAGCTGGTCTGTAGGGTGTATATAAGGAAGTAGCAAAATACAAGCCTTGAAAAAGTACAGGTCAATATGCATTGAGCCTTGAGTGAAGTTCTTAGGACTTTGGAGTTTATTGGACTTTATATGAATGAAGCCAGTTGGTTCTTTGGATAGGAAAATAGCCTACTAAAGTAGAATTTGGGGCAAGTCTAGTAGCCATTAGGATGGTTGCAATATGGATGGATTGGCAAGAACTTACTTAACTGAGGCTCTTATTTAATGCCTGAATTAATTAATGTATGAACTATCACTTGATGATATTTAGTACCCAGAAAGGAAGGGATTAAAGTAAAATAACATCGTGGGAAAACAAAACAAAGTAGTATAAAGACATTCCTGGGTATAGATGTTGGGAGAGAAGTCCAAAAGGTAAGAGCTTGGGTGTCTGAATGCCTGGACCAATGGGGCACCGTTAACAGGAAGAGGTGAAGCAGCAGGAGGCACTGGCTTCCTGTCAGATGGTAGAGACGTCACTCTCACAGGTGTTTGTGGCGTCAGCAAGACACCCAGATCTTGAGGACCCATAGGCAGTTGGAAATTCCAGACAGAATTAAAGGTAAAATGTCTATGCTTGAAGCATAGATTTAGATGTGTTGGCATTACTAATAGAAAGAGGACACTGAAGGTGAGGGAGCAAATATGAATAAAAACACTTAAAGGGTTAGAGAAACAAGCACAGGACAATACCTGGGGAACTGATATTGTTGTGAACAGATTGACAAAAAAATGAACTTTATTCTCTGGAAAAGTTGAATAAACATATAACCTGAAGTTACTCTCAGATATATTCTTATCATACACAGGGAAATACAACCAAAAATATTACCAGTGGTCAGTACTACTCGCATTTCCAGAGAACTAACTCATGGTTAAAATTCAGATCAAATACTTTCCCGCTATAATGACCATAAAGATGGAAATGAATTTTATGCCTCTTAATAATCACTCTTCAGATTACAGATCTATGGATCTTTAGATTCTTCTATTGAATAATAAATTAAGTAGCATTTGAAAACATATAGAGAGCAAAGCATATATCTGACCAAAATTATTTGATTCCCAGAATGCAGACATAGCACTCTTGACTTAAAACGTTCTCAGCGCATTCGAACTGGTGCTGATGAGCTCCGCCTGAATCAGGTACTACTTAGGACCAACTGTAAAATATTCAAATGTAAAGTCTCATTTTTTTCTGAATCATGCAGTGTCCTCCTCTGAAAATACCTTATCACTTAAGAACTTTCCTTAAATGTGTTTTCAATATGGAAGCAGAAAAAGTAAGGCAAGGAAACATCAAAAACAAAAGGGAAACCAAATGGACAGAAGTATCAGAAAGGCCCCAAGTTCAGATGGCTCCAGCTTTTGGTGGGGATCCAGGGAGGTCTTTTTTGTTAAAAACAGTTTCCTTTCACTGACGGTGCCTCTGGGCGTGCAAAAGTGTCCTTCCTTGAGCAATGGGGAGTTAACATATTTGTGCATGGGGGTAAGGCAGCCTTTGATAAATATAAAACCCCATCATTATCTCATTTTGGTATATTCTGAGATTTTCCTAAACAGATGTCATGGAAAATTCATTGAGAAAGAACATAACTTGTTACAAAAGTAACCCGCAGATTTTATCTTTCTCTTTTGCCTTAAAAGCTCAGAGTTAAAAAACAACTTAATTGAGATAAGCCTTCTAAGAAGAAGAAAAAAAATCCTAAAAATTAAGCGTAATTCATTTGGCATTGACTGGCTATTAGTAAGTGAACTGTGTTGGAGGGAAATTTAAATGTCCTAAATGCCCCATGATGGTATTTGGCACTTCAAAAGTGTTCCATTTTCCTAAAGTCTGTACTATTCTCAACTTTATTGTTGCTGCTCTTCATATACTAAGAAAATGCCACTATGAACAGAAAGGTAACATTGAGTTTATTTTTCCAAATAATGGACGGATTTTTCCATGAACGGACAGACTTGATACCAAAAAGGATACATTTGCAAATAGTGGACTGAGTTCAGGGCTATGCCAAAGGGTAAAGGGAGTACTTGACCATTCAAGAATCAAATCCTTGACTTTGATCATCAGTTAAGTGCCATTTGAACGTGTCGCTAAACTAAGGAAGTATTTCTAAAGGCTAATATCCTGGAAAATAGTTTATGGTAAAGCTGTGACCATTATTACAGAGCCATAACCAGTGACTTGTGGCGTGCATTTGAGATGTGTTTTCTCTCAGAAACCAAGCCTGGATGATCTTGCAAGACATCTAAGAATTAGCTACATATATTTTTTAATATTCTCAATAAATGCCTTAGCCACTATCTGACTATTATTATAGAATGGTTAAAACAAACAAACACTGACACTACCAACAGATGGCGAGGATGTGAAGCAATAGGAACTGTCATACACTGTTCATGAGAACGCACAATGGTACAATCACTTTAGAAAATGCGTTGGCAGTTTCTTATAGTGTCAAATATATGCTTGCCATATGATCCAGCAATTTTACTCTTTGGCATTTACCCAAGAAAAAAGAAAATTTAGCAAAAACCTGGACATGAATGGTTTTGGCAACCTTATTCACGATTGCCAAAATCTGGAAACAATCCAAATGTTTTTCAATTGTTGAATGGATAAACACACCATGGTACATCTATGCAATTACATTAATTCATTAAACAACAGGGATGAATCCCAAATGCATTCTGCTAAGCGACAAAAACCAGACCCAGAGGCTACATACCTACTGTGTTATTCAATTTGTATGAAATTCTGGAAAAGGCGAAGTTACGAGGAAAGAGAATGTATCAATGGTTGCCTGGGGTTGTGAGTAGGGGAGGCGTTGATTACAAAAGGGCAGTGTGAAGGAATTTGGGGAGTGCTGAAACCGTTAAGCATCAAATCCCATAGAACTGTATCACAGAGTGAATTTTATTGAATTTTACTGCAAGTAAATTTTAAAATTAATAAAAGGAAATACAATAGATTTCCTCTACAATATTTCATTTTGAAACTGGAATCGAAATTCAGTAAAATATAACAGCTACAACTAACATGTATCATCATTTACATGAATCGTGAAGAGAAGTTGATGCTAAGGAGACCAGAGGATTGCTAGGCTTGCTGCTTCTGTACATATATATCCATCTGACATACAGTGCTTTTGAGAGGATTTTTCTGTGTACTTAACATTGGTCTCTGGGCCTTGTACCTACTTTCTGCTGTATATTCCCGAAGTACCTACAATTATTTCACACTTCAATGGTGATGGTCAGTACATCACCAAGTCTCAGGAGAGAAGGGTTAGACCGTGTATTCACTCAACAAACACTTATTGAATGTCTACCATGTTCCTATCACTCTTCTAGGCACTGGAGATTTAGCAGCTTAAATGCATAGAATTCACCCTCTACCCGGCTGTTTTATTAATAGTTTGGTATTTGCAGAGTTCAGTAGTTGAAATTCTCCACCTTGGACTTATTTATTTACCAATTCCTGCAAACTTCCAAATTGGGTCAAAATTCAACTGGTAATTGAAGTTGATTTTGAAAGTGTAAAAAAAGCAATATAAAAAACCAATATCAATTTGATGGCCTCATTCGTTATCAGTGTTGTTGCTCTGATTCATAACTCAAAAGAACTTGTGTGTAGTTTGCAAGTTGAAATTCTGGGAACTTATTGACATTTTCACTTAGCTACAAAACTTTAGGTAATAGTAATTTGTTCATTTGAAAATAATACATAGAAATGAGAAGTGGTGCTTGTAACATCCTGGGACAGTAGGCAAGAACATTCTACCTTTCAGGAACAAAATATGACTGCGTAAAAGATACGTTAACAATTATTTAACCAGGCAAAACCATTCTGTGTATACTGGAGTTGGGAGTTCTCCACAATTTTGAGAAAGGATCTAGAATAACAGGAGTCAGTCTTTCCTAGATGAGAGTATGTCTAGGAAATTGATTTTAAAAAGCACTAAGAGGGTATATTAAGGGTGTATTAAGTTCCAATTGCTGCTTTAACAGTTTACCATAAACTTCGTGACTAAAAAAAGCCCAAATTTAGCTTACTGTTGTGTAGGTCAGAAGTCTGAACTGGGTTTCACTGGCTTAGAATCAAGGTGTTGGCAGGGTGCATTCTTTTCTGGAGGCTCTAGGGATAATCTGTCTTCTTGCCTTTTCAGTTGCTAGAGGTCCTTTCAAGTAGGCTCATGGCTCTTTTCCATATTCAAAGCTAGCAAGGGCCAATCAAGTCTTTCTCACATTAAATCACTCTGATACTGGCTTGTCTGCCTTCCTCGTCCACATCTAAGAACACTGTGATTACAGTGAACACAACTGGATCACACAGGATAATCAACTGATTAGCAACCTTAATTTCATCTGTTTTGCCACAGAATGTAACATGTTCACTAATGCTGGGAATTAGGACATGGGCATTATTGGGAGTACAATATTCTGCCTATCACAGGGATAATACCCACTTCATTAAGAATTGTTACTTCCTGCAATATCTTAATCCTAATTAGAGATAAGTTTGGAAATAATCTCTAAATGTTGACTGGCTTAATGAGGGTCTCTTGTTTCATTTTACACTGTATGGAATATCATAAGACACTTTCCATGTAGATCACTCTTCATAAAAGTAAACAAATCAATGGACAAGGGAATACAGACAGCCTGATGTTTGTTATCTATTCCTTCATTCTTCCCAGATGAGAACTCACCACCAAAATGAGATCATCAGCCTCCTGCTTCATTTTATCCTCTTTTGATGCCATGTTTGGCGGTCTGCTCACTTCTGGGAACAAATACCAATTTCTTTGTGTTGACACTGATACATTGGTCTTCCTAACACTTTTCTTGCAAGAATTTTATGAAGCTTCAAGGTTGAGATGAAACAAACCTTTTGTTTTGCAGGGTTTATGTGTTTCATACTTCAATAGGATTTCCTGGTTTGGGGAATTTTTTTTTTTTTTTACCTTCATTTTTCCAAATAGTGATTTTAAACAACACAAATAAGAACCATGAGCATCTCACTATCTTGTGTTGCTGTAAGGAATTTAAAAAAGATGAAAGTTTTAAAATAAAATCTAAATTATTTAAGTTTAGTGTAGATTTCTTAGCCAATTACCAGTTTCTCTCATCCTGAGGGAGGCCACTTGAGAGCTTTAAGACTATGTTGGATTCTTTTAATTTTGTGACTTAAAAAAAATAAAAACAACTTAGCAAAGAGTGATTTAATGCTTTAAAGAGGATGAAAAATGGTTGTGAAATTATAATAACTCAAGGTTTTTTAGACATCAATCAGTTTGGGTTTTACTCATCTCTGACCTCATAAATATTTTCATGTGCTAAGTATACATGGATCTGAAATGTACAGACTAAAATAAATATGTACTATTGAATAAAAAAGGAAAGGGTTTAGCAAAATGTGATGACTTTGAATAGACAAGACTGGGCAGGACCATCAAGGACCACTAGCTTTGAAGCATTTGTTTTGAAGTCTGACAGATACATGTTTGAATTCTAACTCCATCAGAGCAGATATTATAATTTAACCATCAAAAATCTGGGCTTTTTCCTTCTTTTATAGAAATAAATCACCCAAGTTTTAGCTAGGTTCATGAATATCTGGAATAAAGATGACCTTTCCAAGATTCCCCTGAAGTTAGTGTGTTCCAACAACAAAGTTCTAACCAGTGGTGTACAAGTGAAAGTAGTGGTATAACTTCCTGGGAGGAGGAGTCATATTCTTTTCCCTTATTTTTCTCCTTCCATTGGGAGCTAGAGCAATCATCTTGGACCACTGTGTAGAGAATGACAGTGTAGCAAGATTGGAGGATTTTAAGTCCATGATGTTTAGGCCACTGTTCTATTTTCTATTACTCATGGTCAAACCTAATCTAACTAGTTCAGTTAACTACTCTGAAACTAACAGTATCTTAAAAGGTTGATGTGAGGACCATATATGTAAATCATCTAGAGTACTGGCTTGTCAGTAAGAAGGTAAGTAAAAGTAGAAGGTAAAACACATGTTCACTTCCTTCTCTTTTCCATGATAACTAAAGTTCTGAAGATCTTCATCCATAAAAATGTCTCAATGAGTTTGATCTTTAAAGTTAATAGCAAAGACACATTTTGACTCTGAGGTAGAGATGTCTCTATAAGGACAATAATAGAACTTCTTCTGTTTTTTAACTTATCTTTTTATATCAATTTATTAAACATATTTGAGTACTGATTACACCTCAGGCATTGTTCTAGGGATTATAATTTTAAGTAAAATTTAGGTTTTGCCTGTGGTAAGCTCAAATTCCTTCTGAAAAGTGAGGAAGAGAAGCAGTAATAAAGGTGGAGTGTGACAAGTACTTTACTGTTAGAAATAGTCACCAAAAATACTATGGACTAGAGAAGAAAGTAGCTTAGTCTGTTTAAGGAAGCAAGGAAGATTTCATGAAGGAGAAATTTGAATTGGTATTTGGTAGGTAGTAAGGGAAGAAAAAGGTTTTTAAGTAGAGAGAACAGCATGTTGGAGCATGAAACACATACTTAGTGGATGATAGTGTAGTTTTGCAAGGCTGGAGTGTTAAGCATGAAGTGAAAAGTGTTCCAAGATAGGGCTAAACAGTAAGTTGGCATTAGCTTGAGACAAAACACAGATCTAGTGGCATTGGAAAGGGTATATTAATATTATCAGGTCATATACATGAGTGACATGGCCCTAATAGACTATTTAGGGTACATTTTTAAGGTATGATTAAAAAAACTATTATTTCCACAGAAACATGGGAAGTCAAAATATTCAATAACACCTCAGAGATGAAATGAGCATTATTTGATGACTCTTTGGATGTTGTGATAAAGGGAAAAAGTAAGTCTAAAGATCTCTTGGGCTTCTAGAGGAATTCTAGAGTAGCTAAGTAATATAGTGCCAAAAAGCAAACTAGAAAAGAAGGAGGCATGAAAGAAGATAGTTTTTAGCTCATCTAGGATACGGTGAATCTTATTTGTCTATGTGACATTGGAGTGAAGAGATTCAACTGGCAGCTGGCAAAAGTGAATCTGGAGTTCAGGGCTCATAAATTCTGAGTTGTGTGGGAGAGTTGTCACCAAATGGGAAGAGAGACTTGAAAAGAACTATGATCTTTCAGGAAAAGCATTTTCTAAACAAGACAAAAAGGCTGAAGCCTTAGGAATATATTATTGAAGAGAGAAATCAGCGAGGCACACCAAAAATTGGTTCAGAAATTAAAGAAGATAAGAAATTTGTGTACATTTAATTATGCAATGAATGCTTCAGTATTCAGAATAGTACAGAAAATCATATCAGATACCTCTGCACTTGCCACTGGGATTTAACAACTGTTCTAAAAATTTTACAGTTACGATTCTGAACTTTTAGATCTATTATCTATTTTGAGTAGGTTTTGCATATGATGTGAGGGGAATTTTTTTTTAATAGATAATTAGTTGTTCCAGCACACTTTGTGGGGAAGCCCATCTTTTCCTCCAATGAATTACCCGACTCCTTTGAGAAAATCAATTGACTGTATAATATGGATATATATTAATATTTTGGACTCTATTCTATTTTGTTGATCTATTTATCTGTCCTTATGCTAGATAATATACTATCTGAATTATTATAGCTTTATAGTTAAGACTTAAAGTTATATAATTTAAATCTTTAAACTTCTTTTTAAAGATATTTTATGGGGGTCTACTCCAGGTTCTTCTGATGCCCATATTGGAATTTAGACTGGGATGGCATTGAAATCTATGAATCGATTGGGTGGAAAATTTACATTTTGTCAATATTGAATCTTTCTGTACATGACATGGAGGAACTATCTATTCAGAATTGATAAGTAAAGCCAACTGAGCCTGGAGATTCTTTATGGGAGTATTTTTAGTTAGGAAATCAATTTTTTAATAGCTATATGATTAGTTAGAGGTTTATTACATTTTTCAAAGAGCCAACTTTTGGCTTTGCAAATTTTCTCCTTTTTTATTTTATATTTCATTGAATTCTGTTCTTATATTTATTATTTTCTTTCTTCTACTCACCTGTGTTTTATTTGCTCATGTTCTTCTAGCTCCTTAAACTAGAGGCTAGATTAATTATTAACAAAAAACATTTTAAATGATTAGACATTGATTTTAACTATTAAATGCATAAACATTGATTTTTTTTAAAAAGCATGCATTTCCCTATAAGCACTGCTTTAGCTTCATCTCTTAACTTTTGATATATTATGCTTTCTTTACTCTTTGGTTGAAGATATTTCTAATTAATTTTACCATTTTTAAAATTTGATCCAAGGGTTATTTAGAAGGGTGTTGATTAATTACCAAATATTTTGATTTTTCTAGATATTTATTTTATTTTTATTGTTATTGCTTTTCAATTCTAATTTCACTGTTGTTACAGAACATGCAATATATGATTCCAAACCTTTAAAAGTTATTAAAATCTGTTTTGTGATCTTGCATATGGTAGATTTATGTGCATTTGGTCTATATGGCCCAGTATATAGTTTATCATGGTAAACATTCCATGTGCCCTTGAAAAGACTATATTTTTCAGTTGTATACAAAGAGAAAACATAGAGGACAATAATGGAATATTATGAACAGCTTTATTCCAACTAATTTGACAACTTAGATGAAATAGATTCCTTGAAAGACATATACCACCAAAATAGAAAAACCTGTATAATCTGTAGATAGTTCTTTATGTATTCTGGACATGGTGCTCTTTTCAAATAAATGAATTATAAATGTTTTTTCCTGGGCTACGGCTTGCCTTTTCATTTTTCTTACTGGTACCATTTGAAAAGAAGATGTTTTAATTTTGATTAAGTCTAATTTATCAATTATTTTTTCTTTCATAGTGTTTTATGTCCTGTCTTGTCTACCTTAAGGTAGGGCAGGTATTCTTCTATGTCTTCTTCTAGAGTTGTTTAAGATTTTGCTATGTCTATATGTCCTCTTGAATTAAGTTTTGCATAAAGTGTGATGAGACCTAGCCTCATTGTAACCTAATATAATAGAGAAAGCCCTCCAGGGAAGGTGCTGTGTAAATGGTAGTCTCACCCAGTGTGATTTCCTTCTTTCAAAGATCCAGCTTTCTGCTCTTTTTATCACTTTACAATATCTTCAAAGTTGTTTTCGTATTTCGTTCAGCTTATAAATGTTATTGGTAGGAATATTAGTCCATTCCACCACTGGGCTTAGAACTCCCTGAGTCTCTTTTTAAAACCACATGTCAGACTGTATTTAAAATATGAGGATTAATCTCTTTCAGCAATTCTGGAAATTTTTCAGCTACTCTCTCTATAAATATTTCTTTTATTCTCTATTCTCTCTAATTTCTCTTTTCATAATTTCTATTAGGCATTTTTGTACTTCCTTATTCTATCCTTATCTCTTATATTTCTTGATGCTTTATATTCTGAATCACCTTTTATCTTTATGCTGCATTCTGGATAATTTCCTTAGATCTAGAACTTCCAGATTACTACTTCTCATGTCAATGGCAGTTTAACTTGTCCAATGCTTTTTTTTTCTTTCTTTGATTACATACTTTAATTCTGGTTTTCCCCTTCCCTCCCCAAATCTATTAATTTTCCTTATGTTTTTATTCTTTATTTTATATCCTTAATTATTTGACACTTATCTGTGTCCCAGTATTTTTACATCATTCTGTTATTTCAAATCTTGTGTACTAATTCTCCTGTTTGTTAACCCTACTTTGTGGATAGTTTATTTGTGCAGTTTACCATTTTTGATGCTGAAGGCATCTTCAGCAGAGGTTGATTTTTATTTTTTCTCAGTGAGATTTTTGGTTGCTCTGTGGTTTGTTTCCGAACATTCAAGGGCTTATGACCTGTTTTTACATCGATTTCACATGTTGGGGATACAAGTACCATGTGAATAATATAAATGTGACTCCATATCAACATGAGGTGCTGGCCTGAGATGTCTTATTTCTAGTAAGAGACTTAGTTAGTTGTTTCCTCCTATTAAGAGAAGCACAAGCAGAGATGTGCATTCTCAATGCCATATTCATGCACCATGGAATGGGCTTTATCTAGCATACCCTTTATAGAGGATTAAAGCTAGACCAATCCCAGCTGATGTAGGGTCTCAGTTCTCTCATTCTCATGCTAGCCCCATGCAACCTCTCCTGTCCCTATGTATGAATTAAAATATCAGTCCTTGGTCTCTATGTTCTAGCTCTGGTCTTAGTTCTTGAGATTCCTAGGGCATCCATTTATAAGCTTATCTTTCTGGCTTGAGTTGCTTCTGGATATTTTCCTCTTTCTTCATTTGAGTTTAGCTATATGATTAATCCAATATGTCTGTTGTAGTAAAAAGGCAGTCCCTAATTCCCATTTAAACTTAAAGTTCCAATTAGATTTTAGATTTTATTAGACTTTTTTTCCTTGAAGGCAGGTAGAGGTGTGTTTTATTTATATATTTATCCTGTGTTGCATTTAGCACAGTACTATAAAACTCCGTTAGTACTTAATAAAAATAGGCAGAATGAATTTAAAAATGAATAAAAGGAGGCAGCTTTAAATAGTAAAAGTTAAGAGAGAGAAGACATTAGAATTTTAAATAGACGAGTTCTCTCTCCCAACCTCAAGTACCGATGAGTTAGGTGAAGGACAGGATATGGTGGGAGGTATTACCTTCTTTGCTCATGTATAAAGGACTGCAATGTACGGCTTCATTTCAAAAAGAAAAAAGTACCATGCTGGTTGCTGTCCTCGGAAATTCTGCCAACATCCTGGTGGTTGCTGGTTTGTAATTTTATGGGTTTCCAGAGGATCAAACACTGTATTATTATGTTTGGCTCCTAACTCGGGTCAGCAGTTCAAAAGGAGAGAGACGGGGAGTGAAATGGGAAGGAGGGGAAAGAGAGAGCACGCATGACCTGGTGTATTTAAAACAATAGATTTGACTTACTGAGTGTGGAACGGGCTTTACTGAATCTCAATGTTGTTTTTAACAACAGTAGAAAATTAGTCTATGTTCCAACTTGTGTTTTGTATGAATTAAAGATATGGCCATTTTGTGTCACTTTTCATTTTGATAGAATATAGTAATAGGTTGTTTGCTCCATAGATATCTTTTAAATCTTTTACAAAGATTTTGACATGGAAGATTTTTGTATCAACGACTATGAAAACAACAGGTCTTTGAACCTGTCCTTCATCCTGAATACCTCTCTTTCCATAATATACTTATTTACTTAAATATAATTTATAAGATAGTGATATTAAATACTACAAGTACAATTATCGACATTTAAAATAATTCAATAATTATGAAGTGTTCAAAATATATAAACTATTTTAAGATTTTAAATGATGAGTATATTGTCCCAGAAAATTAACTTCATATTATTAATATAAGAAGCACTGTATCTTGCCCATGTCATTACTGAAAACTGCATCCCGGATATTATCTTTAGTCTTAGAACAGAATGGATACACATGTAACACTTGTAACAAGTATAACATGAGCAATCTTCTTATAAGACCAAGAAGAAGTCACATTTGTTATCTTTGCCATAGTTTCTTTGCCTTGGATTCAGAAAGAGGTGGGAGGAAGATGGTAAAATAGTGGAATTACCATTTTATTTAACATAATACGAATGAATGAATCATGCATCTACTGGTTCTCTTTTCTGCTCCATTTTCATAATAATTGCTTATTGGTATTAACTCACAAGTTAGCTGGCTACCTATTAGGCCCAAAAGAAATAAAAAGTGATTGGGCAGTGACATTAGAAAAATATCAAACATAATACAACTATTTATAACTATTATTTAAGGTAAAAGTGCATATAAATAATATATTTTATTTATTGATCAATTTATTATATTAATATTCTATTATTCTTTTCATCAAAAAAGTATTCATGGAACACTAATTTTATGTTATGGGCACTAGAAATGCAACAATGAAGAAGAGAAACAAGATCTTTACTTCCAAGGAGCATATAATCTAGCACGGAGGTATAATAAGCAAGGAAACAAATAATATAAGCTCTATGATAAAATAGAGAAAAGAAACAGAGTGGTTAGCTTGTATCGGAAGTGCTACTTAATACAGAGTGATCAGAGATGGCCTTTCTCAGAAGACAGTATTTATGCAGACACCTGAAGGGCGAAAAGAAACCTCTTGTTTGAAGATTGAGAAAAGGCAATAATGCTAAATAAATATTAATAGGACCTGCCACCCCCTCAAAAAAATTTTGGGGTTCCAAGACAATAGTACAAATGGTGGCCTATATACACCTACCTAAATATTTAAAAGTTGTAAATAAAGATAAAAAACCCATTAATATAATATTTTTTTATCTTCCCACCTTGACAAATAAACCTTCATAACAACCTAGAAGGCCTGCTTTGAATTTAGAAATCTTGGACTCCTTGAAATTCTTTGTTGGCACATGATGGCATGGGGAGAGCCAGATCCATCCTTAGGCCTGTTTCTCATTCTCTTCCCATCCCTGGATACATCCCACAATATGAAGAGCTCCCTATCCTCATGTGGAGACCCCAGTCCACACATCTAAGCTGTGTCCACATCCCACTCTCAGCCACCCCTTGGTAACCTCTTGAGCCCTGCACCTGCACCTGTGGTGTGATCTGGAGAACAGACTTGGGGAAGAGGCCTGTACTAGCCCTGGAAGCTGGCTCAGGAACATTTGAGAAGAGAATCCCAGGGCACTGGGTCCAGGTAGTGTGGTCTACTGGGGAGTGGTGTGGACACCAGGAGAACACGACCCTTTGACCCCAAGGACTCCTAGCCCTGTGGAGTGGAGTTAAGCTGAAGAAAGGACAGAGTGAGACTTTCTACATTGTTAGGGTCAGGGCAGAAGCTTCTCTTGCCTGGGTCTAACATGGTAATGAATTAGATTAAAGAGTTATTGGCGGGGGTAGTACTGTATACAACTTACCTGGGCTTGGCCATCTGAAGGGCCACCAGATCAAAGTTCACGTCCATATTTTCAACCAGGCTGACCTTGCTGAAAGTCGTCCCTCTCTCCTTCTTTTTTTGGTCGGGGAGAAGGAGAGAGGATCCAACAGCTGTTAATTGAAAGCTCTAGAGTTATAACCGAGGTTGGAATATTTCAGAGAACTCAAAAAGGCCAGTATGCCTGGAAGGAGGGAACCAGGAGATGAAATAGAAAGAAAAGCAGGAGGCGAAACACACAGGGACTTTTAGTTCATCTTGAAGAGTTAATTTTTCCCAAGTGTAATGGAAGGTTATTAATTTGAACATACTCTGCTATGCTTCATATATATCTCATATAGACATTTTTATCTGTTAAAAATGATGTTAAATGCCTGAGGTGATGGATACCCCCATTACTGATTTGGTTAATTCACTCTGTATACCTGTATCAAAACATCACACACACCCTATATACCACTATCATGTACCCACAATAATTAGAAATAAAAATTACAAAAAAATGATATTTCAAAATGCCAGTCTGGGTTGTGGATTCCAAGCAATAGTTTCCAGTCAAGTACCTGGTGGCATTTCTCCCCCCAACCCCTTCCATAAAACTAACATCCCCTACTACAAGAGCACCTGCATGGAAAAATTATCACCAGATCCATTTTATGGGTTAGAAAACAGAGGCTCAAAAAAAAAAAAAAAGAAAGAAAGAAAGAAAGAAAGAAAACAGAGGCTCAGGGAGCTCTACAAGATTGCAGAATAGAAAATGGTTAGGAGCATGGAGACATCTGATTGGGGTCCTGAGTGCCCCATATGTTGGCCACTCCACTTTGGATGAGTTGACTTCTCCACCCTTAATTAACAAATCATCTAATAAATGGTGATAATAATAGTATTGACCACCTAGGGTTGTTGGGGTCATTTGAATGAGATAATGCAAATAGTGCATTTAGCAGAATCACTGGCATGTAAAATATGGTCAGTGAACATCTGTTTATTGAGATTACTACTATTACTACTACTACTACAACTAACTCCACTATTACTATTATTCAGGGATACATTAAGACATTGAGAAAACTTAGGTTTTCTGACTCAAAGACTAGTGCCCTGGCAGCCTTACACTATGATTATTAAAAAAAAAAGTCAAACACCATCATTATTTGTAGACAACGACCATCATAACATGACAGGAGGTAAAGTCAGGGCACTGGCGTCTCACAATTTTGTAAAGGCAAAGCCTTTTCTCTTTCTGTACAGTCTCACTCACGGTGAAGCTGGCTTGAAATCAGCAGTTGGAGGAAGCTCTTGAGTGTTCACACAAATGAAGTGTGACAGTTTTGAAAATATAAAGCAATGAGCTACAAAAACTAATTACAATTTGGCTTTTGGCTTCGGGGCTTGAGGTTCAACCCTCTCTGTCTCCGTCTCCGTCCCTTTTGCACACACATGTATACACGCACAGATATAAGACATACATGCACAGTTTTCCCCACATTGGCCCCTTCTTTTTTAGACCTATTTTAATGTCCTATAATTATTGTAGATAATCTATGTATAATCAACATTTAACTATCTGTAGATGTGCCACATTTCAAATTCCAACATAATGGCAAATATCTTGTTGCATTAGACTTGGTATTATATTTATGAAAAGTTCAGTGGGTTAGGATATGGTAATAAGGTTGTTTTTCAGAATGAAATATTGTGTTCTCAGACATTCTACCCAGATGTTGTACTGCTTCTGGGAAAACTTCTAGCCATTGTACGTGGGAAGCATTTTGAACTCAGGCAGACTGGGATCAAATCCTGGCTCTCTAGGGCAAGTTTTGACCTGCCTGAACTTCAGTTTTCTTTTCTGTAAGGAGGACCACCACAAATCACTACTTTTGCTACCGTTCATTTCTGTTATTTTTATTATTACCTGAAACTAGAGTGGAAAGAGTTTGAGAAACTTGTAGTAGTCCAAAGCTACCACTTAGGGGGCAAATCTTTGCTGAATATTAAAGAGGAGCTTCTCAGCCTGAGTTTACCAGAAATAAAAGCCTGAGGCAAGGGCTGTGTGTGGATAGTTTGTTTCTGGAAGTCACCTCGCATATGAGGAGTGAGGACCCAGGAAAATGAATCAAGGATGATAGAAAAACCAATTCCTGGGAACGTTGTTAAGCCGATCTCTGCTGAGCTCAATAACTCCATTGCCTATCACCACAGTGTTTCTCTGAGAAACCGGGTGTAACGCAGCATAGAGTTGACCATCTGAAAGAAGGAAGAGGAGGACACGAATTCCCTAGTTTCCATCCCCAGTGTTCAAGTGTTGAACATACCACCCCCCATGGAGGTAGTAACTCATTAGAGCTCCCAGGATGCACAGGTGTGAATGCCAGAAGGTTCCTGTGATCGTCCCACTGTGTGGCTGTGAGAGACCTCAGTGTAGAAAGTGGAAGGTCCTCATTGCAACCCAGGTAAAGGGCTGTCAGGTCACACTGCTGTTCCCTGGCTGCTCATGGTCATAGCAAAAGATGGGTCAAGAGGATGAGAGACCTGGCCAAAGATGAATCTTCTATACAAGCATTTTCCCTAACAATAGGTTAATAGTAACCGTGGATGAGCAGCCATCCAATTCCAAAGAATATAAATTGCTTATAAAGTTGAATAACCATTAGTTTCCTTGGGGGACAGAAAATGCAGGCAGACCCATTATTTTCCCTCTTCTATTTGATGCAGGGATTTTCAACTTTGACACTACTTAACATATTGGGCCTGATATAAAGTTTTTGTTTGGGGGTGAGCTGCCTCATGCACTGCAGGGTGTTTAGCGGTATCTCTGGCCTCTGTCTACTAGATGCCAGTAGAAATTCCCCTCCCCCAGACCCCAAGTTGTGACAACTGAAAATGTCTCCAGACATTGCCAAGTATTTCCTGGGGACAGGCAGTTGTCTCTGATAGAATTGAGATGTCTCTCCTGCCTCTCCTTTCTCTCTACTCCCCAGCCCATAACTACTGACCCTTGCAGCTATTCTACCGCCCCAGGCACATGAGTGGCTCATAGCTATGACTTATGTCTCCATCCTAGTGACCTGTACCAACCGAGATTTTTCTCTGCAGTTCTGTTGACCAGAAGGGCTATTAAAAGCAACTTGATAGGGGCCAACACAACTGGATACAATTAAGAGCAGTTAAATAAAAGAATCTTCTGAGAAAAAAAAGAAAGGATAAAGGGAGTACTCAAATAGTTTGCTACAATGAGTTATGTTTAAAAATATTTTTTATGTGTTTGTCTCCACGTTAAAATGCCCCTCATTTAAAAAGGAACAGTTTAAATAATACTTCAGAATATTTCCTTTGGTAAGCCAGCCATACACCAGACCAGCAAATGAAGACAGATAATATAAATCTGCCCAGGAACAATTTTTTCCCTTTGAAATGTTACATCTTTTTTTTTAATTAACGTTTTATTCTAGAATAATTTCAGATTTACAGAAAAATTATAAAGGTAGTACAAAGGCTTCGCATATACCATACACTCAATTATTCCTATTATTAACATCTTACATTAGTATGGTACCTTTGCCACAATTAATGAACCAATATTAAGAGTTTAATGTTAACTGAAGTCCATGCTTTTTTCAGATGTCATTGGTTTTTCCCTAATGTTCTTTTTATGTCATATCCCATCCAGGACACCACATTACATTTAGTCATTGTGTCTCCTCAGGCAGCTCTTGACTGTGCCAGTTTGTAGCATTGTTTTAAACTCTGGGCTCCTCAATCAACAGGTATTGGGGAAACCTGAAGGTATCCCAGGTCAGGGCAGTAATGACTATGGATGAGGAAGCAAAGGTCAAGGCTTCGCTATCTGTGTGCACATAAGGGGAATGCTAGATAACTGGAATTTGATTAGATATCTCTAATGTCGAAACAACAAACAATATACTTTCATAACTATGCAAAAGATTCCTAGACGCACAAAGACTTTCCATGGTTTTGGATTCTATTCCCAGGATCCTTTTCTAGCCTCATTTCTTTCTGTCCCTCTTATGTCCTGGAATCCAAGTGACCATACTAATTCTGTCTCAGTGCTGGATGCATATTGTTAAATCAGTTTGGAATGTTTTTCCCTTATATTGACATCCTAACCATCACTGAAGGTCATCTCTTCTAATTAGCTTACCCAACTGTCAGACAATTTCTCCATCTACTCTGCTCCACAGCCTCAGTTTGTACCTTGTCCAGTTACTTTTGCATTCTAGATGTGTGCAAATAATGATAATAACAGTGACAACCATTCATGGCATTTTTACCCTGTGCCCTGTGCAAGTGTTTTTCATGCATTGCCTTTTTTAATCTCCATGGCAACCCCAGAGGGTAGGTAGCAGTTACCCCACTTTACTGAAAAAGATTTTGTGGCACAACACATTTAAGCAACTTGTTCATTCTCCCATAGCTGTTAAGTGGGTAGGCAATACCTTGAACCTAAATCTGTCTGGTTCTTGACAAGGTCTGACACTAGTGCCTTTTTATTCCCGCTTCCCACATATCTCTGCCACCACCTTCCTTGATGAAGCCCACCACTCTTCATTCTAAAATAGGCTGTAAGCTACTTAGAAAGAGAGATTCCATTTTGTTCACACCCACATCCACAAATTGCTTAGCTCAATGGTGTATGCATCGAAGGCATTTGATAAAAGATTATTGAAATGATTTTCTTAGATTAAAAAAAAATAACCAAAATTATTCTGGCCTGTAAGCTTGAACCTGGCAGCTCCGAAAGTAAGCTGGAAGAATGCTCATGGGGAGAAGAGCTAAAAATATCTTCTCATTAAAGTAATGATCAGAAATACCAGTGGACTTTGCGAATAGAAACGCTTCAGGTTCTCCAGCTATACGCGGCTCTGGGGCCGAGGTCTAATTGTAGGAAACAGTGCCCTGTCCAGGGCGCTTCCTTTGCCCACACTGGAAAATGACAAGGTGTGGTGGAATGCGCTCTGCTCTGGGATTCAGGCATTCAGCTTGCAGTCTGCCAGGCACTAACGCTATGATCTCCAGAAAGTTCCTTAATCATTCTGGGCTACAGGTTCCTCACCTGTAAAATGCTGGTGAAGGATCTTGGGCAAACTCTAAAGATTCCTCCAGCTCTAACATTCTATGATTTTAGGTGCAATTATGTGAGCCCTGGAAGCAATGCTCATCCACGCAGACTTTCTGGAAAAAAAGGGAAGGAAAAAGGAAAAGAAAAACACTTCCATAAAAGTATTTATAGTGCAGCCAGTGACTATGAATCATGGCATAATTAATTCTCCTTTATAAAGTTGCCTTGTTCCCTAGCAGTGCAGTAATTCCCAATCCCTTCTCGACAGCAGCCCCATTGACAGATATAGCATTCTCCTTGTCTCTTTGCACTGAATAAGTTCAAACCACCCAGACTAATCTCTGAGTCTCTGCCAGCTCCAAAGTCTGTAGCTGCATGATTCTAATCATCTGTGACTATTGACAGACTTGGTTAGTAAAGGATATGAGATATATGTGATCTATCTTGACTTTAACAAAACTCTGGATTAATTTCCTCACATTAGTTTTGTCCATCAAGTTCTAATATTAAATGCTTTATAATTTAATTATGATTTGCCTAGAAAACCATAGCCATAGGCTGGTTTGAAATCTCAGTGTGCTGGCCCTATAGTTATGGTAGATAAAAATCCTCTTTGGCCAATCCATTTGAAACTCTTGTTTCTTAAATCTGATTCTTTCTGGTGCAGATTCTTACAATTTGTCATTTTGATAACACTTCCCAGGAGAATATTTTCTCATAAAGCTTTCTCTAATCTCAGAACTCATTCTAGGGTTCTTAAAATGGCATTTAAGGAGCTACCTACAAATTTTCATGCCAGAGAGCTTGATGGCATCTTGATTATATTTCGTAAGTTGTCTTTTTATTTACTATATGTCTACTTCCAAAATTGAATTGAGGAACCAATTACTTCCCCCTGAATTAGGGAACCAAAGAAGTAGAATGAAGCTAACAGCAGCTGATTTTTCTTTGAGAAATTCTACAGAATGGCCAGAGTGAGAAAAATGGTGTGCTTGTGAAACACAAGTGCATGAGTTTTCACTCTTCCCGTGTATTCCCATCTCATGTCACATTTGAATTTTGGTAGAAACAATATGGACAAAGAATAATGCAATCACAATTTAGATTTATTCTTTGACTTTGAACATGGTGGTTTAACTACCTGATATTGGGGGCTTTTTTTACATGTAAAATAGAGAACTTGGGCTAGATAACTTCTGAGGCTTTTAAAAAATTAATGTCTAAAGTAAATCTGCATCGATTTATTTTATAACTATCTAAGCTGGTTCATGTCCTAAAACAATAGATATTTAGAGATCATTTTAAAGTTCCTTTAACACAATCTTTACTTTGAACAATATGCCTTTGTTTTATCCCTTCAGGGTAATACTATATAAAGTGGTGAATTTATCCAATAGAAACCTCATCATCCTTTTATCACCTGAGATAGTAATAGAACTCTGCATGCTATAATAAAAACCTAAACATTTCAGAGTCACTCAGAAAATAATCAGCCTGCCATAATTGTCCCTTAGAAGGAGAGCAATAAGCCAGACTAGAAGTGTAATTCTTGGCAGAAATAACCAGTTTTCTGAAAGCAGGCTCCTTAGCATCCACTTGACCCCAAATTGAGCAGATTTTAAAAGCCTCAGGGATTTCCAGGTTTATCTGCCTGTTTCATTGCCTTCAACAGATAGTAGTTAGTCCTTAAGATGCCCTTCTTAAAATTGTGTCTTTCAATTAGATTTCCAATTTGTAAGCAGAGAACATTGTATTACAGTTACAGAAAACAATAGAGACATTTTTTTCTTGTTTCAATGATATTTTGTGTGAGAAAAATTATCTGTTTTACTTCATATCTTATAAAGTACATCATATAATAAATTTATACACAAACTTTGAGACTCCATGTAAGATCATTTAAAACTTGGACTCTCCCAAGTTATCTGCAACATTAATTATTTTGCACTGTCTGGAGGGTATGTCCTCATCTGTAGCAAACCTGATTTTATAATCGAGCTCAGAGTAATCTGTATATACAATTTGAGAACATTGGAGAAAGGGGTGAGGAGTGCAGAAATGCTGCACGAAGATTACAAAGGCAATGCTGTATGTTTAAACAACTCTTCTATTCCATGCAACAGCACCGTCCTCCTGTACCCTCTGCAGTGATGTGTGATGGAAGAAGACTGGTGGGTCTTAATAGAGTCCAGGCAACTTCATTTTCTGAGTTAAGTATCTGATTCTTTCCCAGGTGGCCGAACATCAATGAATAGTCACACTGATTCTTCACAATGCAACTTCTCTCTCAGAATTTCCTTAGCCCAGTGAGACAAATCTTCCAGGGAAAAGCTATGTGTTCGACGTGGCAATTTTTGATTTCTCTTACTACGACAGTTACTTTTAAAGCTTGCGGAATGTTCCCAGCTCCTACACTTGAAAGAGAGCAAATATGGTGATATACCCAGTGAAGAGTGGCATTTTTAAATAAGGCAACCATCCTTTAGAATTTTATAGGTTTCTGTTTTTAGGGATGATACCTATTGGTCTGGAAGATTTACTAGAATGGTATTTAAGATTCACATAGGTAACAATCTACTGTTTCTTGTGGAGAGAAACAACTGGATTTGATTAAACTAAGATCTGGGTTCTTTGAAGACTTGAACTTGTTCAAGTGTATAGTGAAGTTCTGCTATTTGGGTAGGGCTCTCTATGGGAAATTTACATGAGAAACATAGAGATATCCTGGAAACAAAAGGATGAAGACTTAACTCCTCTCTGAAATTCCCAAATTCCCAGATAGTGAAACTAGCCGGGTTGGATCAACATGGATGGCCTTGATTTATGTGCAATGTTAATGAAAGGCGAAGGGGCTCTCAGATCAAAATCTTTAATAAAAGCAGAAGATAGAAGTGTAGGAGTTAGTCCTTATACCAAGAGCTAGGTGTTGAAGGTGGACTTGGGGCATTGGAGCTGGCTCATATTGGCTCATATTGGCACATCTCTTTCCATCTGCACATTTGATGACTATATGTGGGTAGTTTGGAAATGGCCACGGTGGGAGAATTTACACCGCAGAAATTGGCAAATGTTACAGACTCATTTTTCTCCCCAGAGGGGCAGTTAAACATTTATCAAGGTACCACCAACTTTGAGTCCAAACACTGGATGTGGCCTCAAATCAGCCTACCTGGTGATAGGTTTTTTGCTCGAGGAAATGGTGGAGAAGATAAGAGAAAATTGGAAGGGCTGTTTCACTAGCCAGAGGGCATTCATGACTCAGTATTTCTTTAGTGTTGACCAACTGAAGAATTCTGGTTCTTGGTCTAAGAGAGCCAGACTTTATGGATTCTGTACAAACTATATAAAATTCCATCCCTCATTTTCCCAAACCAATTCTCTCTTACTACAACAAATGATTACTTTTAAAGCTTACTGAATGTTCCCAGCTCCTACCATTTGCAATCAGACTCTAGCTTGTTTGGAGTGGTATGAGAGGTTTCTTAAATCTGGTGTGGGAAATGGAAAGAATTCAATTCTTGGTGGTCAAAAAAACTGGGAAACGATTCTTTTCATATCGCTGAGGAAAACATTGGCCTTGTTCTTTGGCCTTTCATTTCATAAATAAGCTTGTTAAGGATCAAAACAGCATCAGAGCCACAGTTTCCCTTAACATCATGATTTATTTTATTCTTACCATTTTAAAATTGAAAGAGTTGGTTCTTTAAGGGAAGTTTCCTCAGATAAAAATGTCCTTTTCTCTCTTACTGAACTTCACCCTCTAGTCCTATTTAGAAGATATAATTTTATTGGTTTTAGCTTTTCATATATTTCTCAACCAGAAAGATCCCACCAGACAGAAACCTACCATTTCCTCTTCACTGTTTAGCTCCTTTTCTCAAGCCTACTGATATCTGGTAACCTCTTGGCCTTTATTTCTTTTGAATTCTATTCTACAGTACATTGTATATGTTAAAACCAGGTAAAGAAAATGTTTTGGTATGATAAGAGATGAAAGCTTCATATTATGCATGGTCATGGTATTCGATTTGCTGTGTATTGTCCGTATCTGTGCATAGCACTTTGTACTTCTCAATGCTCTTTCATCTGAAATATCTGATTTGGCTTGTATGCAATCTTATAAAGTTAGTGGCATTATGTGCTCTTGTTATAGATTCATCATTCATCCCACAAATATAAGTGTGAGGTGCTGTGCTAGGTATTGATGGTACCGCATTGAAGAAAGCACGTTCTCTGCCTTCAAGGAGATTTATAGGCCATTGAGGGATAAAGGAAGTAAATAGGAAATGATATTATAAGGGAATATCTGCTATGACAGGGCTCCATGGGAATGCATAAGAGAGACAATTAATAATGTTTTAGGGCTATAGTGGACGTAAACCTTGGCCTTTAGCGTATCAGTACATGGTAGCCTATCTTCCAACTGCTAACACCTGCACGTCTTTACCTAAGGGGGCATTCTCTGGTCACCCAAGCTAATCATCCCTTGTCCAATGACTGATAGGCATTAGTGTATGATTATCCCAGCTCCCTTGACACTTAGATGACATAACTCTAGATGCATGCTTCATATTGTTTTCTTTACTTTTCCAATTAGATCAAGCTCCAATTACTTGCAGTAGTAACTGTCTTAATAACATTTGATTAGCTTCTTTGCCCCATCTAACTTCTATACTTCCTATATTTCCTGGGATCACGTTTCTGATAATTACTTGAACACAAATTCCTGTTTCAGAATCAGCTGCTGGAAGAACCCAAATTAGACAAAATTATTGATAGAATATTATTTAAATATAAAGAAATATATATATATTTCTATTTAGAACATACTCCTTTATTCATTACTCTGTTAATTAATTTAATAAAATTTGAGTGACTCTTATGTACTAGGTGAAATTTACTGAATATCTGGGATGAAGAAAATAGATACAATTTCTGACCTCATGAAGGTCATAGTCTAGTGGCAATGTGCAAATAAAAATGAACATATGGGAAGAATTTTTTATATCTTCCATAAGGTAAATACAGGAAAGCCTCTGTTAGGGGAAGTTATTTTGAAAAAAAAAAAATCCCTCATTTTATAAATGTGGACACTAAGGCTGAGAGAAAGAAGGAGGGTTGCCCAAGGCCCCATGGCTACTATGGGGCCTAGCAAGACAGGAGTACAGGTTTCTATTTTCTAATCAAGTATTCTTCCCACCATACCACATTGCCTCTTACTCATTGGAGCAACAGGAATAAGGTGAGCTATTTAAAATTTTTGATTATGTAAAGAAATGTATGTGGTAAGGTAATAACCACTGACTTTTTGTTTCAAATGGAGTTTAAGTTAATTAGAGGAATAAATGGGTAAGGAAATAGTTTTTTCCACTTCTTAACCTATTCTCACTGGTCAATCAAATTCTGCACTCTTGACATCAGTCTCTTAAAAAAAAGTCCGATTTATGTAGCATCAGTGGATTGGGAAGGAACAACTGGTACCAAATGCTCATTATATCCTAGTTTCCCACTGTTGGTCCCAGAGCAATATTGTCATATAGTTCAGGCTTTTCCCCTTGGGCTGGGCATGATATGTGATGGAAAGAATGCTCAGTAATTAACCTTGAATCATGGCTTGGCAGCTCCTGGATCTCCCATGGTCAGTAGCCATTCACAGGAGAGTGAATTGGGTCTCAGGTTATCATCTGAATAAGCAGAATGTTTGCTAAGGTGGTTCAAATCCAAGTCCAGGGCTCTGTAGTGCTAACCCCTTTCTCTTCTCCTTAAAAAAGAGGCCACACATACTGCTCCAGCTTCCCTTGTTCTTTTGCAGCAGTATCAGGTGATTCCTAATAATTCATTGACGGATAAAGCAAATTAATAGAACTAAGTTTTGATTCTTATTAGTTGTATTGACACCTTCTGTCAATTGTCTTCTGGTATAAAGTCGTGTCTTTTGCTTTCTTGTTATGCTACCTGCAATTCATGACAGGGGCCACGTGCTCTCATTTCGTGTCCTCCCAAATTAGATAACTTTAATAAATGTGTGATACATCTCCAATCCAACAAATATTTATCTTCCTTGACTTTCTAGCATCCTTTACATTTCTCCTCTTCCCTAGGTCCCTAGCAATTATGAAATCCATTAACTGTAATTACAAAGCTCCGTTACAAGTTGATATATGCAGTAATTAATATTCGCCATCTGTAATCTTCCAAATGAGTATTTGTTGATTTCAATATTTCAGCTGCTACATCTAAAAATGAAGGTAAATAATTTGACAAGGGCCTCAAAACCCTTGAATATTTTCTTTCAACTGAGAAGTGTGTGACTTCTTAAAATATCTCAGGCTTTTCTTTCATAGAACTTGATGCATGCCCCTATTGATTTTGGTGTGTGTGTGAGATTAGAAAGGGTAAAGATTCAGGTTATAAAATTCTTCGCTACTTTTTAGAAAAGTATTTAAAAATCAAAAGATGTCATTAGAGTTTTTTTTTTTTTTTTTTAAAAAAGAATGTTATGCTGCCAGGGCAATTCCCAGTTAAAAAGTGAGGCACTCAAGTTAAAACGGTCAAGAGAAAATCATCATCTTCATCATTATCTAAGGAATCCAATATTGTACTAGTTCTATTCAGAGTTTTTTGTTGGAATAGAAGCCAACAAACCTGCTCTGGTTAATGTAAGCAGAAAGGTGATAGCTCATCGGATCTATAATAGCACTCAGATTCAAGCTGGAGAATCAGGCTCAAATAGAAATCAAGGGAAAGAAAGGTACAACCAAGTGGTCCCTGATGGACTTCAGGGTATCACTGTTCACTCATTGACCTTTGTTATTGTGGTCACTGATGCCTTCACCCCTGGACACCGGCTGCTGCTTTGCCAGTATCCACTGTCCCTGAACATTCACTACTATGCCACTGGAATCTCCATATTATAGTGAAATATTTCCAAATCTATACCAGCACTTCTTTTTGTTTCCCCTTAAGGGTCAAACTCAGGCCACAGCAACTGATTGGCTGAGCTAGTTAATATGCCCAGAGTCTAGATTGCAAGAGGAAAAGGCAGGATATTTTTGATGCTCCTTTTGCTATATAGCAAATGTAGAACTCCACCTCTGCCCATGATTTGAATGACCATAGGTCCTGGTTTGATGGAATAGTCAGGATGTTAGCCTATTTTTCAGGTGTTCTAATTAGTGCTTCCTTTATTCTAAAATGCATCGGGTTTGGCTGATAAATGGTATGCTTGCCATGTCTATCATAGGATTTTCCCCCCATATTAAAAGGGTGTTTAGATGCTGAAAATTCAGACTTTATACTCTTTGTTTCTCACCAAGAAACAAAGTGTAACTGATGCTCCTCTACCTTTTTTCTCACAAAGAAATGGGGATGAAAACCTGCTTTTGCAAATTACTGCCCCTTGAGGTTCTTTTAAGTTTAATCACTTTGATCAGAGCAAAAAGTCAATGCTAACTAAGCACAAAGATTGATTCCCTTCAGAGTCCAGCAATGCATCCTATTTATAGACACTTTCCTTATTGATGGACCACAAAGGTAGAGAACAAATAAGTCTTCCCATGCAAAACTTTACAAAACGAATGCATAACATGTGTCTACTGTTAAATAGCATCCTTTGTGTGCCCAAAGCAAGATGTGGTCAGATGAGAAAGCTTTCTAGAGATAGTAGCTAGGACAGTTTATGGTTTATGTTAGACAAGTGGGATCAAAGAGTAAATATAATGTCTTCCTTAACCCATAATTGGGATGATGACCAAAATCAACCTCTTTCCCACCACAGTCTCAAAGTGACATCTTCTCTTCTCCCTATTTTTCTAGCCTGTTTTGTCTGGGACGTTAATTTACTTTTATCACCCACTTCCTGGTAGTATTACTATGTTTTCTCCCCATCTAAATGATGCATATTTTGATGGTCCATGTCACTTATGTTGGGTACCCTTTGAAATAAAAAACCATACCTTGGTCATCTTTGTGTCTACATTTGTACCTGATATAGTGATTTGTATGCAGAGGTTCTCAAAAAATTTCATAATAACACTGTAATTAAAATTTAACAACACACAGTATAATGTACATACTAAAAGTTCAAAATATGTGTTAAATGATGGAACATAATTCTGAGTATAAAAAACCATTTGGAAATTACATAAGTTTCTGGAGACACTGGGTGAAGAGTGCTCAGGATTTTATAAGTTCCACAAAGAAATAGAGTAGGAATCTTGGGAGGTTTTTATTTTTTCATGTACTGTCAATATAACACAATAAAGGGGGAACAGTCTTCTTCCAAAAGAAAGTTACTATCCCCCTAGAAGTTACTGTTCTGAGTTTATTTTAATGAAATTATACCTTATGAGTTTTGATTGGCAAGGACTAAAAATTGTGGTCATTGTGACTTATCTTGGTATTTTAGTTCCCTGAGATGAGTTTGTTCTTCATCATGGAGAAGTAATAAACTGAAAATAGATGCCTCCACAGAGATTATAATAGATGAACTCTTTCAAAGGGGAAATTGCTTTTGCTCAAAGAAATGTTCTCACCATTTTATTTTTTTGATTGTTCTTTCACACCTTATTTCACATAGGAAGACATTTTATTTAATTACCGTAATCAAATGTGCAGCTCATAGGAAGTGACTCAAAGGAAAAAGGTGTAGACTCCTATGAACTGATAACATAGAAGCTGGTGACCACACAGGAAGGCCTTCAACATAGAAACACAATGTTAGTTTTGTGCTAGGATTCCTTGGCCAATTATAAGGTACTGCATTCCATTATACATATTTACCTTACTTCATGAAATTGCTTTCAAGTAAGGTTTGCAATATACATTACATGTGTGGAATTCATTTATATGTCATTACCATGTGTGATTTAATCTTGTTGAAATGCACACCTTTCCTAGTTTTGAGTCTAAAATGAAGAAGTGAATATTGTTCATTCACTCAACAAATATTTATTGAGTATCTACTATGTGCAAGGCATTGCTCTAGGATATGCAGATACAGAAATAAATAAGACAGTATTCTTTTTCAGTCCTGGCATATTAGGGTAATGGGAAGAGAATGGGGGTGGAGACAGATAATATACAATGAACTAGTAAATGTATAATGTAAAAATAATGTAAATATATAATATCAGGTCATTATATTAATATGTGCATTGGAAAACATGAAACAGAGAGAAGTATAAGACATTGCTCATAAAGTCAGGAATTACTATTTTAAATAGGTGGTCAGAGAAGTTGTTCTGAGGAGATGGTATATAATCTAAGGTCAGATGTAGATTTTGTAAGAGATAGGTCATGTGGATAAGTGAGAGTAGAATTTTCCAGATAGTGAACTCTTTGGATTTGCTGTCCTAAGGAATATCTTCTTTCAAGGGAAGATAAGATGCTTAGATAGGGAGGGTAAATGTTAGAAAATGAGGTAATAAAGCTAGCAGGGACCAGATCATGTGCTTGGCCTTGATATGACCTCTGGACTTTATGCTAAATGTTTATATTTTATTTATGTATGTCATGTATCTTTATGTATGAGGTCTCTAAAGCACCAACTTCCATCTCATAGCACTACCTCTTCTATCGTCTTTCCTTTTCTCTTTTCTTGATCCCTTTCCAATGTACCTTACTTGAGGTTTTATTTTATACCTGGTTTTTATATAGAGAAGGAAAGGAGTCTTTGATTCCCAGCTCGACTATTGTTGGTGTATAGGAATGCTACTGATTTGTGTACATTGATTTTGTAACCTGAGACTTTGCTGAATTTATTTATCAACTCCAGGAGTCTCCTGGCAGAATCTTTTGAGTTTTCTAGATATAAGATCATATCATGAGCAAAGAGCAGTAATTTGACTTCTCCTTTTCCCATTTAGACACCCTTGATTTTCTTCTCTTGCCTGATTGCTGTGGCTAGGACTTCCAGTACTATGTTGAACAGAAGTGGTGACAATGGGCAACCTTGTCAGTTTCCAGTTCTAAGCAGGAATGCTTTCAATTTTTCCCTGTTCAGTATGATGTTGGCCATGGGTTTGTCATATATGGCTTTTATAATATTGAGGTATGTTCCATCTATGCCTATTTTGTTAAGAGTTCTTATCATAAAAGGGTGCTGAATTTTGTCAAACGCTTTCTCTGTGTCTTGAGAAGATCATATGGTCTTTGTTTTTGCTTCTATTTACCCACCTTTAATGAAATTTGTGACAGTCACTGCACAAATATAATCTTTACAACTGCCTTCTGCGGATAAGCTCAGGTTGAGTAACTAGTCACACAGTTAATAAGTGGACAAAGTGGGGTTCCAGGTTAAGGCTGCTTGAGCAGAAAGTCTGTGCTCATCCTCCTCTGCCATACTGTCACAATCTCCATGGCTCAAGGGATGAAGTGGATTCTTCATCATCTTACCTGAAACTGAGTGGGTAGACTTCACCTTATGTCCCATCCTGTGTGAAAGGTTGATCTCAAGATTCATATCATAAAGCCAGCCTGACTGTTTTCAAGTTGTTTCCAGTCTTTGCCATGGGATCCTCACTTTCCTTGTTGGCTGTCAGGAGGAAAAATCTGAAGTAATTATCTGGAACTGGTCCCTTCAGGCTGTGGTGAAGATGACATCTATCCAAGAAATGTAGCTTGTTTTGTGGGTCTCCCCTTCATGTGGTTCTTACTTACAGGTGAAAGTGGTGTGGCCAAGAATGGAATTGAGAAATCTGCCTCTAATAAGACAAAAATATATAAGCCACACTGTGGAATTTCAAGGCCTTTATACCATATCTGAGGTTCAGAGTTAAGCTATTCATCCCTGTTTCCTATATGTCCATAGCCACTTTTCATTTACATACTACCAGAAGTAAATAATATACTGATATAAACAAAAGAATTGGAGTAAGGCATGTCGAGTCACAGAATATGGAAATATTATCTTACTCTGTCTTTCTTAGATTTTTCGTTTTAAAATATTTACAGGTATGAAATTTTAATGAAGATAAATACAAGTGAGAAATATTTCTCCATTTGTACCTCTTAGGTATGTAATTATTTGTTTTATGTAAATGCAAATTATCAAAATGACTAATTGATATTGATTTATTATTCTAAAGCCTCTTCTTAAGAACTCTTCTAGCTGTGAGCTGAAAGATACATCTCAAAAGTGTGTAGCATTTGAGATCAGATAAAGCAGGGTTTAAGCCTTGGCTTGGTCACTTACTTGTATTTCTTTAGCTAGTTAAGTTCTGTCTCAATTTTATAATCTCTAAATGGGTATAATAACTCCCATAATTATACTGCAAGGTATATATTATTATGTGAGGTAATGTATATGAAAGTATTGTACATTGGAAAGCCCAGAAAGGTAAGGTATTATTAATAATAGCCATCATTTAATGCTGTTCACACATGACTTGTATATAGAATTACTCCCTAAAGCCTGTGATTATCCAAATGGGTGATTAGAAGAGCAACCGAAGTTCTGCACAAAAACAACACGTGAACCCAAAGATGAAAAAAATAAAATTCCTTCCACCACAAAGAGAAAAGTTCCTCCTTATTCTATTTTGTGAAGAGAAAACAGGAATCTAAAGAAATCTTAAGTACTTTTTTTCAAACTATGGATGTTAAATCAGAAAAACAAACTAGAAACAAAGAAGAAAAGCTACAGTAATAACAACAGCAACAAACAAACTAAGAGTTTTGGCTCAATTCAAACCAATAACCTATATTATAGGTAATGATGGTGATTATTCCATATGTTATCTTTTTATTAATAGAAGAAATTAAAAAAAAATGGCCATCATCTGGCTTTGTTTTAATATTTTTGACCATACATAAAAAGAGAACTGGAAAATTAAATAATTGCTTTTTGTTTTATTCATGTAAACAGTCACTTTTATTTTCATAAAGACAAAACAAGACAAAAAGCATTCTCTTATAAAATTTTGAATTATTACTAAATTATATAATCTCTTCTACTCTGTTTTACTGTTGGTGAATGTTTTACCTATTGTCTCCAATTATTTTGTATGGCCATGTTCCAACGATAGATAAAAATAATATTTGGTTTATGCACACTTTTTATTAGCCATATTCTGAAAAGATATTTTTTCCAAAACAAGTTGAGTAGTCATGCTTTCTATTTTTAATTTGTACTTAACACTCCATTTCAGTTCTCACCATTCATGTGCTCTGTGTTTACTTACCTCACTTCAGACAGGTCTGTTTTCCTTTCTCCTTTATGGAAACCTTCACCATCTGTTCCTAATGCCAAAATAGCCTACTATGGAGTTTAGGTTTACAGGGTTTAGGGGTAGGGAGTGGCAAGGAGAGTAAAGAAAAAGAAAAAAAAATGAACTATGGCAATTGAAATTCCAGTTAATTAATGAAAAACTTTCAGGTTAGTATGACATTTTTTATTGCACAGTATAAAATGAAGCATGAATTTCCTAAAATTTATTTATTGTTATATCTACTATTAATATTATTCAGACCTTTTCTGTTTGCAGGGTGGTTGGTCTTTACAAGTTTTACATTGTCATCGCATGTATAAGCAAGATCAGTTTGGAATAAGAAACATTATGACCATTTTACATTAAAAACAAACGAATTCCATTGAAACTTTTCACCAAAGATATATGAACTGTCAGTAAGTATATGCTCGATATCATTAGTCATTAGGGAAATACAAGTTTAAGCCACAGAGAGATGCTATCTCACACCCACAACGATAGTGATGACAACAACAACGAAAAAAGACAATAATAATTTTTGAGAATGTAGAGAAATGGGAACTCTCATATATTGCTGGTAGAAAGGTAAAATGGTAAGCCATTTTGGAATACACTTTGGCAGTTTCTTAATAAGTTAAACAAATGTACCTAGATATTCCATTCCTAGGTGTCTACCCAAGAAAAATGAAAATATATATCCACACAAAAACATGGACATGTATGTTCATAGCAGCATTATTTATAATAGCCCAAAAGTGGAAACAACTCAAATATTCATTAACTAGTGAAGGAATAAATAATATGTGGTGTTTCCATACAATGAAATACTACTCAGCAATAATAAAATAAGGCACTGATACAGGTTGCAACATGGGTGAACCTTGAGTGCCTTATGTAAGTGAAATAAGCCAGGCACAAATAGTAGGATTCTGCTTATATGATATGTTCTGAAAATACAAAATCCATGGAGACATAAAATGTTTGAGAGCTTACCTGGTGTTGTGGTGGAAAGAGGGATTAATTGTAAAGGAGCATTAGGGGTCTTATTGTGGTGATTGAAATGTTGTAAATTTGGGTTATAGTGGCAGATGCATGACTAGGTACATTTACTAAAAATCAATGAATTGCACACTTAAAATGGCTTTGAGTACTGTAGTGGGTTTTCTGTGCAGGTGTTTTAAGATGGTTTCAGTATGGAAGGGGAGGTTAGCTCTCTTCTAGGAAAGAGACTTGCTAAGGGTTAGTCGATTCTGTCTCTGTGCCACCTGCTCCCACTATGAAAGCTTTATGACCAATAAAAACAGGAAATATACCATTCCTGGAGCTCAGATTTTATATTTCCCTGCCCCAAAGGAAAACATAAAGTCCATGTTAACCTTCAATTTTATGCATTTCAGGTGTTCAAAACAGGGTACAGTGTAATGCAGGGAACTTGAAAAGCAGAACATTTGACCTCAGCATCCTGAAATCAGGTGTGGGAAGAAGGAAACAAGACACCTTGTAATTAACACAAATCCAAGGCCAGATGAATAATAAATACAGCAGAGACACGTCGGGGAAGTGTCACCAGAGAGGCTGAACAGTGCATTTTAATATGTTATTCTGTCATACTTAATGGAAACTGCATATGTTAAAATTCAAATAAAATCCAAAAATTAAAATCATTCCTCCTTTTCACTCAGCATTTATTACAACAGCAACTTTGAAATCAACTTTCTCCACCATAGCTCAGTATTACAGCAGCATTTCTTTCATCGATATACATTAACTGACTGTAGACTTATAGGACATTCTGCTAGATGGAGGAGTGCAAGGGGGTATTAAATATCCTTGCTCACTTTGCCAATTTGCAGGATAGTGGAAGATATAAGACAAACCTATACGTGGATAAATAGCTGCAATAAAACAGAAGAATACATGCTAACAGCACATAGTGAGTGGTAGTTTTTAAATATATATCAATTAACCGTTCCTAGGCTGGTTGCATGAACATTGTTTGGAAAATAAATAATAATACAGCTTCCCTAGTCCTACACCATCCCCTTTACCCAGTGTGGTCTCAGAACCAGCAGCACTGGCATTTCCTGGAAACTCCTGAGAAGTGTAAGATCACTAGCCACCTCCTAGACCTATTGAATCACAATCTGCATATTTAGTAATTTTCCTGGGTGATTCATAAGCACATTAAAATTAAGGAAGCAGTAGTCTGGGCTATAGAATTAGATGCTCCAGGCATGAGATTCTACGACTGTGTATTTTTTAAAACGTATGGTTAATAAGTTAGAGTTTATTTTATTTTTAAAGATTTTTGTTTGCTTTATTTATTTTAGTTGAAAATAAAAAATTGTATCTATTTCTCGTGAACAAGTATTTTTTGAAAGATGTATGCATTGTGGAATGGCCAAATGGAGCTAATTAACATAGGCATTCCTTCACATATTTATCATTTCATGGGGGAGGGGGGCAGCAGGGGAGGTGAGAATACTTAAAATCTACTCTTTTAGCAATTTTCTAGAATAGGATGTGTTGCTATTAATTATAGTCACCATGTTGTGACTATACAATACAGTTCTTGCAGTTTTTTCTCCTAACTGGAATTTTGTATATTTTGGCCAACATCTCCCCACTCCTCTTGCCAGCCTTAGCCCCAGGTAACTCCTATTTGGAAATGCGTGCTATTAAAAGGGCTCCAGAGGGTTCTGTTCTTGAATTGTCCAGAGAAGGCAGTGATCACAGAAGACAGGTGATATAATAATAGCAGAGACCCCCAGAATGGGTGGTCTTTCGCTGGGTCTGGAGGGTCAGTGGAGAGTGGGTGGGGAGAGTAAATCCGCAAAAGCAAAGGTGTTGAAGCAGCACTGCTTGTGGCCTGTAGGAAGAATAACAAGTAGTGCCGCTTAGTTGGCACCAAAGGTTTACCAAAAAAAAAGAGCCTTAGAGATTAGATACAGGAGCCAGTGAATCACCCATATCCTGAATACAGACTATGGAGTTCGACTGATAGGGACAGGCAGCAGGAAATCGTTGAAAGTTTGGGGAAAGAATGGTGTAAATAATAAGTGATTTAAATGTAAATATAAAGTGATGCTTCAGAAGAATTAATTTCTCAACAGGGCTTGCCATGGATGAGAGAAAAGCAAAAACTAGTCTTGAATTTGAACCTGGTTTTCTGGGTTTCTTCGCACCCATTCATATCTTTAAGGCACTGATTTTTCATCAAGATCACTTATACTGGTGAAAGGCACTGCAATATCTGGCTGTAGTTGTTTTTCCTGGATAATGATGTAAGATGCCGGATATAAATATTCCTTTTGACTAGAAAGCTATTTTCTGGAATGGTTCCAAGACAAAGGAGGGAGAAATACAAAAGCTAAAGAATGAGATAGCTCTTAGATTTTGTTGTTCTCTCTGAAAAGATAAAGCTTAAACCCCCCATCAGAAAGGCAGGAATACCGAGAGATTATGATATGTGCAAATTACAATAGGCTGCAGGAAAGTGTGGTGGAAGACTTGCATCTACTGCAGAGGAAGACATTGCTTTTTCTGATTAGGAAGGTCATAACCTGAATTGGAGTTTTTTCCTTCTGATGCTTAAAGAAATACTAAGAATAACTCAATGTATTGCAATAACTATTTTATGGATTACTCTAAGGTCCAAAATTCCTAGAAAGGGTGATTGTTTTCTTTGAAAAGCCAGAATTTGATTTTATGCTTCCAGAGGAGAAGATCATTTAGAAGAAGGAGCAGGTTATTTATTGGTCATTTTCATGATTCTAAAGAGAGGTGACCCAGTGATTGAATTAGGAGACATAAATATTTTCGAGCTGTCTCTTGGTTTCCATCCTGCAAAGGTTTCACATATATTATTTGGCTATTACTGAATTTATGAAGCATCATGATAAACTCAAGGTTTTACCCTCCATTCACTTAGATATCTCTGTTCTGAAAATTTGGAGCCTGGATCAATCTCTGCTCCTCTACCCAGGTTAGCGAGCACAGCCAGAGAAAATTTTGCAAAATGTGTGGCTTGGTGCCTTCAAAAAGCATTGACCCCATGTCAGCTGGTCATTCACCACCACCGGGCATTGCTTTTGTTTCTTCTTGTTATCAGTTAGGTCTTCTATTCTCATAGCAGCTATGGCAAACTATTTGTCTCAAGCTCTCTGTAGAGACCAACTCTCATCCCCAGAAAGATGAGCTCTCACATGGCCTCCTCACACTCTCCTATAAATGGTTAGACATACAAATCCATCTTTTTTTCTTTTTCTTTTCTTTTGAGACATGGTCTCGCTCTGTTGCCTGGGATAGAGTACAGTAGTGTGATCATAGCTCCCAGTATCCTCACACTCCTGAGCTCAAGCAATCCTCCTGCTTCAGCCTCCCAAGTAGCTGGGACTACAGGTATGCACCAACGAGCCTGGATAATTTTTCTATTTTTAGTAGAGACAAGGTTTCACTCTTGCTTAAGCTGGTCTTGAGCTCAAGCAATCCTCCTGCCTCGGCCTTCCAGAGTGCTAGGATTATAGGCGTGAACCACTGCACCCAGCCCAAATACATCTTTTTATTCTTAAGAAGTGTATTTCTTTTCTGGGTCACGACGATCCTTCCAATTATACCCGTGATCCCAGTTTTCATTCCTTCTGCTTTCCTCTAAGACCTTGCCCCAACACTGACCCCCTCTCTCCGTATCTTCAGCTTTTCCTTCTCTACTGGCTCTTTCCTTTCAGTTATAAACATGAACAATTTTCTGCCATTCCAAACAAACCCTTCTTTGACCCTGTGTCTCCTTCCAGCTACTAACTATCCCTCTTCTGCCCTCCACAGCTTTGAGAAAAAAACAAAAAAGAAAACTAAGGATGTTTTGATTGCAAAAGAAATACATGCTCATTACATAAAATTAGGAAATGAAATAGTCATAGACGAGAGATACAGGAAGAGAGGAAAAGAGAAGGCACGACCATAATAGAATAACTAGAGATGACAATTGTTATCCACTTTTACATATGTCTAGCATATTCATATCTATAAAGATACTTTAGAGGCAGAAAAATGGATCTATACTGTTCACACTGTTTTATAACATGAATGTTTTACATTTTTAATGTTGTATGTCGTGAAGATAGTTCAATTACAATGCATTTCAAACAACTACAACGCCACTGTTAGTGGCTAAATAGTGTAGCTGGATAATATTTTGAAGTATTAACCAATATGTTTCTCCCCTATACACCTTTCCTGACAGCCCTGCATGTGCTTGTCACAGCCTTTCTCTCTCAGTCACTCTAACAATAGGATTCTATACTTACTAGGCTTAATAGTCTTAACCCAGGCTTGTTACAGCAGAAATGTAGACAGAATTGTAAAAAGAGATTTTCAAAACTCAAAATAGGGGGACTAAAGATAAAAGACATTTTGAGTTTAGGAGTCTTTCAGGAATCTGGTTTTGAAGAGTTTATGCCATAACTGTGAGCTGTGTCCATGGCCACCATAGCCAGGATTCCCAAGAGGTTGAGAGTCAGGAATGGTCAGGCTTGTGTTATGCACTTTTTCAACTAAAACTAGGAGTAGGAGAGATAGAGAATCCCTAAACAATATTTGAGAAGAGAGAGGAATTGGGCTTGGCATCTCCAAATTCTCTCAGCATCACCATGCTATGTAAGAGTTGAGCAGAAATAGAAGTTTGGACATCTCAGTAGGTTGAGGGGCAGCCATAGCCAAGAGTAAGGCTGAATGATGAACAGATGGATTGCAGTACTGACAAATGCTAATCAATGATCAGTTACCTTACCCTTTACCCTTCCCCTCCTCTCCTCTCTCACTTCATTTTACTGAAGAATTCTGTATCTTACAAATGGCTGCAGAATGAGGGAGAAGAATTTCCTGAATGGATTACTTTCTTCTTGAAAAAAGTTGAGTTGAGAAGATAAAGTGACTTCTTCCTATTTTTGAGTAGTAGTGTATAAAAATTATGCCTGCTTTCTCGATAAGGGTGTACTTTAATTTAATTAACCAATCTCTTATTTTTGAAATTGTTTTGCTTCCAATTGGTCATTATCACAAGCAATGCATAGCCAAGCATCTTTATTCATCCTCCCAATTGCTGGCCTTTAGTTATTAATAATTCTTCAACCTGGTGCAACCTGTTTGTTCTTCTTTCAATCCCAACAAAACAACTCTTAGGAAGGTAACGGATGAACTCTGTCTTGCCAAGCCCAATATACTCACCATAATCTCTATATAGTTGACATCAGTTCTTTATTTGGCACTGAGACAGATTTCCTTCTTCTGAAATTCTCACTTCTCTTGAGTTTCTCAATATAATTTTTCCTATATTTCCTCTACCTCTCTGACTTTTCTTTCTTAGTTTGCTTCTCCATTTTCCAATTCTGTCCAAACCCCGGTTGGCTTATCATCCACCTTGGTCTCTTTTTCTTCTCAGTATTCACATTTTTATGTGGATTCTCAATCAATATCACGTTTAACCATCTCCTAAATATGGTCACTGCTAAATCTTTAGTTCCTGTCTGAAGTTTTCACTGGATTGCTTCATTAATATCATATTCTGGATATTAATTCATCCATCCACCCATTTATTTATTGAATATTTATTCAGTGCCAACAGAATGCTTGCCACTATTCTAGGCCCTTGTGATACAGCAGTAACAAACAAAAATATCTGTATTCAGAGACTTTATACTCTATTCTGACACAATAGGCAATAAACAAACAGCAGGGGAAAAAAGTACTTTTTAGTCAACAACCCTAAAACCAGCTCACTATCTTCCTCTCTATACCTGTAATTTCTCCTTTAACTACAATAGCCATGAATGATATGATTATCCATCAATCAGCATTTTTATGCTAGAATGATCACAATCAACTTCAATTCCTTTTCCACTTTGATAAGCACTCAAAGGCAGAATTAATTGTCTAGTGGTTAAGAGTCTGGGATATACTATGCCATAGACCTCAGTTCAAATTTGGTCACTACTAGCTATGTGACTTCGGTCAAGATAGTCGAACTGTCTAAGCCTGTTATGGTGTCCAAAATCCTACCTCACAGGATTGTATGAGTGTAAATGAGATAATATGTGGTTATTATCCCTGCCTCATATATAGTGCTCAATAAATGGTAGCTATTGCTCTTTTATTACGATGATGATCTAATTAACCACTCTTGCGGATTCTGTTTTCCAAATCTGCACCGTCCAAAATGGCAGCCACTAACACACAGGGTGACGGAGCATTTGACATGCGGTGAGCCAAAATTGAGATGTGTTGTAAGTTTAGAATATACACTGGGTTTTGAAAACGTAGTACCCGAAAAGAATGTAAACTATCTCACTAATAATTTTTATATCAATTACATGTTAAAATGATATTATACTATTTTTGATATACTGGATTAAATAAAATATATTATTAAGATTCATTTTCCATGTTTTGTTTTACTTTTGTAAGGCGGCTACCAAGAAATTTAAACTTACCTATGTGGCTGTCATGGTAATTGTACAGGACAGCACTGGTCTAAATATTTCTCATAATTCCTCTTCTGCTTAACACATTGATAGTGTTTATCATCTCTTCTTTCTATCATGGCTGTGGTATCTTCCCAGCCTCTGCCCTTGATTCTCCTCTGAACTTTCAATCCATCCTCTACACTGCTGCCTGATTGATACTTCTAAAACTTTAGCAAAAAAACTTTAATTTTGCTCTCCACTACCTGGAGGATAAATCCTGTCTCCTTATCTTGGCTCATAGCTCTCTTTGCGATCATACATTTCATACATCTCTAGGCTTTCTTTGAACTCTCTTCCTCACAGTTCTCACGGAATCTGGCTACTCAGAGATATTTCATGCTTCTACGCTTTTGCCCACAGTTTCTCTGCACCTGAAATGACCTCTCTTACCCTGACTACCCAAAGAATTCCTCCTCCTTTGCCCTCGAGAATTGCCTTCAGTTACCTGTGTGAAGTTTTCGCCACCTCTCCTTTTAGCTTTTAGTTATACAGACAAGCTCTCACTCATTGTCCTCATCCTCCTGCTCTGGTATTTGTTCCCTCTCTCTGGAGTTTGAATTTCCTAACAAATGTGGTTGTAATTCATTACCTCTTTATTTGCTATACATATCAAAATATTTGCAACATATTAAGTACACACACACAAAAAAAAAACACTTAAAGGAAGGATAGATTGGAGGCTTATTTTTCGAAGGTAAACAAGTAAATAAACCATAATAACAATCGCATCATCTAAACATTCAGTATTGTGCATACTGTATTTGAAAAAGGAACCACGTCAGAGAAAAACCAATTGCCTAAATGAATATAATGTAACACCTATTCCCAGATATGATGGCGGCTGCATTTTGTACCACAAGTAGTATTTGAATTCACAGCCAATTTAGATCTTCCATTTCCTAGTTCAGTTATTAGGAAGCGATTATAAATAATATATAATATACGCACACCTTAAAACAGGCAATTCTTCAATAGAACTTCTAGAACTTGAGCACTTTACTCTTTGGTATGATTCTATCTTCTCTAAATTAAAAAAAAAGTAATTAATTATCCTTATTGGAAGTTCTGTTATTATATGATTTCTACTATGAAAACTACATTAGCTATTCTGTTAAGATACTGGGGTACACTCTGAAAATTTGCAACCATTTTTGTCTCCAAGGTATTGTCTCCACAGATTGTCTCCTATTTGACAGAAACCTGGCCTGGAAATTACCCTTTCCCCATGGGTGAGCACTGAAACCACTATCAGGTGCTAATGATTTCTGAACCAGACAAAAACAACTGAGAGAAGTGAACACAGATCCCCTGTCCTGTCATCTCCTTCCTGGTGATTTATTAACTGGAAGGCACTGTTTGTTTTCAAAGGCAGAGCAGCTAGGGACATCTACACTTATCTTTGTAATTTCTTAAGATCCTAAAAACAGACATCGTAGTACAGTGACCTAATTTTCCAGGCAATGGTTACCCAATAGGTCAGTCAGCTCATTTCAGATTTGGGTGCACTATGAAAAAGGATGGCCATTGGATCAGGAAGTCAGCTGGGCGAAAAAGTTGCCCTTTAATAGAATAAATGACATCATCATTGGCATAGCCTTGCTGGCCTTTGGATATTTAAGTTTCATAAATGATCACAGATGAATGTTTGTTCAGCACTGTTATGCAGAAGCAAAAAGATATGATACACACTGTAGGAATTCCTAGTACTAGGAAAGAATTTACCAAAAAGAAAAAAAAACATATTTCAGCTTAAATGAGTCTCAAATGATAATGTAGACCCACACCATTTTAAAACTGACTATGGTGAAATACCATGCACTTTTTTTGTACCATATCTTTATTACTATTGGCATAGTTATTAGTAATTATTGTGTTAATGGATCATAATAAATATGTTTATATTTAAGATTATAAGTTTCATATTTAACCCTGCCATTAAACATTCTTTTGTTTAATTAACACAATTTAATTGACTGGATACAACAGGGATCAGAAAAGATCTGCTGTAGAGGTCCAGGTAGTAAAATATTTATCTTCGCAAGCCATACAACCTCTGCAGCAACCATGGGCCATACGCAAATGAAAGAAGGGGGCTATGTTTCAATAAAACTTTATTCACAAAAGCAGGAAAAAATAAATAAGCATTCAGTGGGCTGGACTTTGGCCCATAAGCCATAATTTGCTGATCCCTGGGCTATAGTATAATACAGTTTACTCTCTTACAGATAAACCTTAATTTACTCAACCATTTTCTAACTGCTGGGCATTTAGATTATTCTAAAAATATTCCAGTTCTAATATAAAATTTCAACAAACATCTCCATGATTAAAACTTAGCCTGCATTTAAAAATTGCCCTTAGAATAGATTCCTAGAAGTGGAATTTCTAGGTCAAAAGCTATAAATATTTTAAGACTTCTTATTCTTTTGCCATTTGAGAATGTAAATTGGTATGTCATTTCTGGAGAGCAGTTTGACAATACCTAAGTGATCCCTCCCCAAGACTTTACTAATTTTAAGTACAATTATTTGCAAAATAAGACAAACAAAAAAGCTGTATGTTTTTTAATGTTTTTTTAAAAATATGTCTCAGTGTATTAGGTTTGTGTGTTTGTGACTGATTACAAAAGTTCAACATGTTTTCACATTTATTATCCTCTTGTATTTCTATTTCAAAGTTTTTATTTATATCTCGGCCTATTCATTGGTTTGTTTTTTCCTTATCATTTTCTCTTTTCCTATATAATTTTATTTCCATTATTTATATTTTATTTTTCATCTTTTATTTTGATTTTTGAGGCAGAATCTCACTCTGTCACCCTAGCTAGCATGCAGTGGCATCGTCATAGCTCACTGGAACCTCAAACTCCTGGGCTCAAACTCCAAGTGATCCTCCTGCCTCAGCCTCCCAAGTAGGTGGGACTACAGGAGCAAGCTACCATGCCCACCTGGCTAATTTTTTCTATTTTTAGTAGAGACAGGGTCTTGTTCTTCCTCAGGCTGGTCTCGAACTCCTGACCTCAAGTGATCCTCCCACCTCGGCCTCCTAGAGTGGTAGGATTAGAGGAGTGAGCCACCATGCCCAGCCATTATGTATAGCTGAGATGGTAAAAGTTTAAGAGCTCAGGTTCTAGAATCAGACTGTCCAGATTCATATAATTCTGCCACTTTTTGGCTATATGACATTTAGCAAGTTACTAAAACTCTCTATGCCTCAATTTCCACATTTCTAGAATGGAATCAATAAGAATATCTATATCATATTGTTGCTTTGAGAAACCAATGAGAAAAGCATGCAAAACACTTTACAAATTACCTAACATAACAAATGTTCAGTAAGTACTACCTATGACAATAATAATGAAGGTACAATTCCTTAATTACTTAAATGGTGTAAAGCAGTGTGATACATTGTTATCAATCAAATAATAGGTTATTCAGAATGATTACAAACATCCACTTCAAAATAATTCTCCCATAAAATTTCTTGACAGCTTTCTATTGCTATACTAATGTCAGTATCAGGCAAGGAAAATAATTTCTGATTTGAGATTAGATCTTCACAGGATGAAGATCTACAAAACCAAAGAAGTCATTAGAACACGTAGTTTTCCAAAATCCAAAATAATTTGTTGGCTCTATGGTCTTGGCACAAGATTTATGTTTCCAGTCCTGAGTGCAACTCTTTAGCTAAAGAGTGAAGCGGATTATGTTATACTCAGGAGCTAAAATGAGAAAAACAAGCTATGGGCAAATCTGATAAATTACCTTCCTTAGACTCCAGGAAATTTATGTGAGATTGCTTTGTTAATTATTAATGCATCAGACAAATGGTAGTTGCTATTTGTTATTGTTGTTGCTTCTGCTGTTCTCATTTTTCTTCTTCTCAGCATTATTATTTTAGTTATAATTGCTATTATTTTTGGTGCAGTCCACCTGACTACTTTATTTAAAGTGGCTGCCTTGCCTTCCACATTTAACACTTTCCCTCCCTTCTTCTTTCACAGAATATCTTACCTTCTACTGTACTCTAGTTTTCTTGTGCTGCTTGTTTGTCCTCTGTGAAATGTGATCCCCCACAGAGCAAGTTATTTTATCTGTTTCTTGAATGAATCTCCAGAGCCTAAAAGAGCTTGTAACATATACAGGTACTCAATAAATAAACGTTGACTGAATAATACAGCATTGCTGGGGAGTTCAGGGAAAATTACCTCTTTGCCTTTGAAGGTTTTTCTAAGTCGAGGGGACTGTTGCTTAATTAACATTTTAATGCATTTAATAACTCTGAAAATATTTTATCTGGACCTCCTATGTGCCAGACACTCTGTTAAGTTCTATGGGGGATTTAGAGAAAGACCAAACCACAGATCTTGTCACTGAGGTTCTTCTAGTCTATGAGGAGAGACAGACCTATAAAAATGTAATTACATTACAATATGGCAGGTATTAAAATAAAACTACCATAAGAACAAATAGTTGGCATATGATCAACGGCTATGATATGGGGGCAAGTCTTCCAGACAAGCTGATGATGAAACCGTGTAAAGCACAGAAAGATGAATAAGAGTGTTTTAGGATTGTAAAATGGCAATGAACATCATGAGATTTGAACACAAGGGGTATGGAGGTATGAAAGCACAGTCTGTGATTCTCCATGAATCTCAAACTCTGTAAAGTCCATATACATCAATTTGTAAATCTTAGGCTCACCTGTGTTGACAAAAGGGATGTGATCTCCAGAGGAAGACAATGATGAAGGGATAGGATGCTTTAAGGCTTTTTTCTTGAATGTTTCCATCTCATGTGTGTTTCTCCTCAAATAATAGCTTATCATGTGGTTTGGCTGAAAGAAAGAAAGTTTGTTGAACAGTATGTGAGCATGATAGTGGCTTCAGAATTTCACAGAGAGCTAGGTGTCCTAGGAGATGGACCTGACTGGACATTGGGCAGAGATTCTGATGGCGATAACAGATTAGCCAGATTGGTTGTAACTCTCTAAATAAATTTCAGCTGAATTTCTTACTTGATGGTTTTGATATAATATAAGCATTAATGTCCCTGTGTCTATTGAGTGGCAAAGAAAAGAGTAATTTTTTTCTCCCCAAACCAGTGAATGCTTTTTCCCCTGTTGTAGATCATCAGTCAAAAAGTGATAACATTTATTTAAGCCTACAATAAAGAAGGGAGTAAGAGTAAGATGACAGCATGTACCTGAGAAAGATAGAAGTGGGGGAGTGAAAGAGAGATAGAGAGAGGGAGGAAGGAAGGAGGGGTGGGGGAGGAAAGGAGGGAAGGGAGAGAGAGGGGAAGTCATTGATGGAAGTGAGGGAGGTTTGTTTGTGGGGGAGTGGCATTATCTAAAGTTAGCAAAGGAATGAGGTAAAAGGCACAGAGGAAAACCCCATTTCATGGTAAGGATGTGTGCGTGTGTGTGTGTGTGTGTGTGTGTGTGTGTGTGTGTTTGGTAGTTGATTATTTCCTTCTTATACCTGATCTTGCAAAAACACAGTGCTTAGCAGAAAAGACTGTGACATGTGAAAGTCTCTCTGATGATCTATGTAATTAACCCCTATTTAACACTGACGTTTTACACTTTATTTTTTTCTTTTGAGTAGAAAAGGATGAGCCATTAGTTTTGTCTTCTTTTTTAAAATAAATGGTCTTTATTTTTTAGATCAGTTTTTAAAACACTCAGTTATTTCTTAAGCCTCAAATGTGTGAAGGCAATTTCAGTTTTGGGCTTTTTTCCTCTTTTTCAGCTGATTCTCTAGAAGCCTGTGTCTTCCCCAGAGGCAGGTCTGTTACCTCTGGATATCACATTTGTACGGGGGGACGTTGAAACTGGATTCGTAGACTTTTCCCTCTTACCATGGCCATCCAACTTTTGCAGCATTTTTCCTTCCTTGGCATTCCTGCAACAACAGGAGTGCTTGACTTTGAAAATTCAGACTATCCAATTTATTCATTTTAATCCTACCACAAATCATGGCTGCAATATCAGCCTGGATTCTAAAGAAAAGTTATTCTTCATTTAAATAAAAAAATCTCAGAAGCTATCTAATGACTGCAAACAACCGTTGATTTCAATGTCATTTCATCTTTCTGCCTAAGTCTCAAAATAAACTTAAATATGTTAAATTTGAATAGCATCAATAAAGAATAACTGTCACTTTTAGCAGGCTGGAAAATTTAGCTATTCCCTTGTAGCAATGCAACCATGCCTAAGCACAAAGCTGTGTTTATTTCTGTGCTGAGGGAGTCATTGAGGAATTGAGGGAAGGCTATAAGATGCAGTCAAAGGCAAGCAGGTTTGCCTCCAGCAACTGGGGACTCTGTAGCATCTCCCTCATAGTCTAGTAGAAAGATTAAATGGAATCAGACTGAGGAAGTAACTCCTATCTCATGGTGCCTACCTAGTTTCTGATAAAGAATAGAGTCATCTCTCAGGGTCTGTGGAAGATGGGTTCCAGGGCCCTTGCTGACTCCAAAATTTGAGGATGCTCACATCCCTCCTATAAAATGGCATGTTATTTACATATAATCTATGTATTTCCTCCTATCTACTTAAATCATTTCTAGATTACTTATAATATCTAATACAATGGAAATTATATTTAAATAGTTGTTAGGCTTTACTGTTTTTTAAATTTATATTATTATTTATTATTGTATTGTTACCTTTATTTTTTTCTTTGAATATTTTTGATCTGAGGTTGGTTGAATCTGTGGATGCAGAACCCATGGATACAGAAGACAGACTGTAGTTGCAAGACAATATATGCCATATTTTTCTTTAGGAACAAGGCATTAATTCAAGGTTCTTTATTCATTCCCTTTTATATTTATTTTAAAAGCACATATTGAATACCTGTTTTCTCTCAGTTACCAGGAAAGGTTAGAGAGACAAAGAAGGGTGGGTGATGGATACCAAGATGATGAAGACAGGGCCTTGAGAAGTTCACAGTATGATAGGCGGAGAGAGATGTGCAAATAAATAATCAGAATTTATAGTTACAAATGTGATAACGGAGCCTTGGACAATGTGCTATGGAAATACATATTTTGCCTGGGAAGAAGAAGTGCATCTTACTAAAGATGCACGGCTCCTGAGTAAGCCACTGGTATAGTATATTTAGCTATTCCAGGCTTTATACTCTCTCAATTAAACAAACAAACTAACCCACATGTAAGAGACACACAATACCTTCTCCAATTTTCGTGCAAATATTTTCATACTACAGATATATTCTAACTCCTATGAATAACCCTTTATTTTAATTGAGACCATAACAGGGTAAAGCAGCTGAGCCTTAGAAATGTAAAACCAGGGAACAGTAGGTGGTGTGGGACTCCAGACCTCCAGTTTTCAAGGGCCGCCTGGTGTCTCAGGTGGACTAAATTAATTGGTGGTGTAGGGAAAGTAAGAAGAACGAAACCCTGCTCTCTGGAAATGGCTCCAACTCATAGTTTAACAAAGAGACTTTTCATTTGCATCCATAACTTTCTGTTCTTGTTTTAAATGTTTCTTGTGAGGGTTGAGGTGTGAATATTCTCACCCAACTGGCTGCTGTTGTGTGTGTGTGTGTTTTGCAGTTCTACTAGACCTCAGCCAGGAGTCTGGGGATTTTAGAAAGGCTCACTAGGCAGGGAGAAGAGAAAGACAAGAAAGAAAGGGAGAAAGAGGACTGCTTTTCTAGCATAAAACAGATTCTGTTCTCTTGGTCCTCCAGGCTCTTTCTCCCTCCCCAGTTTTTTATTTCTCCTGATGATTTGCAGAACCCATCATCTTGGAATGCCATTGGCCAAAGTGCTGCAAGAGCATAGAAGACAGAATGGAAAACTATTTGGAGTGAAACCAGGTTACACAGGATTGTACATATGAGATGGTAGCAGGGACAACATTCTACCTTTGACTTTCCGATATGCTACACTGATGATCCTGAATAATTGATTAAATAGGCAGAATTTGCAAAGAAATGAATTTCAAAGTGGCTCTTATGTGTGTTAACGGGTTAATATATGAGAAATCTTTGTATTTTTAAAGCGAATTTTCATGAATTTCAAAATGTTATAACTAATGGCTAATGATAAATATATTATCACATCTTCCTAAACTCAAATAATTACTTTGACTTGGAATGTAAATGATAAATGTGTAATGTGTTCCTTACTTTCAAGGTGATAATAAGTCACTTTGTTTCCCTGTCTTTTGTTTCTCTCTTTCTCTCTTTTTGTTTACTTAGTTTTTAGTGGTAGGATATTGAGGTTGCTAAGCCTTTATGATTTTTAAGACTGTGACTATTATTTTTGTTTCATGCTTAGGAAAGATGCTCCATTACCATGAATCCAGGTTTGCTGTGGCAGTTTGCCTACATGCTCTCCTATTCATTTTGATAAAAGCAATTCATTTAAAAGATAGTTAAATTTGATTGATTTAGAAATAAACTCATAAATCAGAAACATATTCTTCTGGACCATATATCCTCATTCCCACCCACATAAAAAATCTGGTCATTTTACATGTGAGTACAATAACCTAAAGTAGTAAGGCTTGGAAGATTGAATGCTAAAGCAAACATTCTAGTGAAATTTAAAATTCAGAATTGATTGAGTGGAAATAAGCCTCTCGGGCAGACACTATAAAGGATTTTTCAAACATTAAAATATAGTTAAGGAATGAAGGAAGCTGGGCAGCTCCTTCTGCAGATTTTGAAGTGAGGATGATCATACCCTCTTCTAGCTTTAAAATTCTTTGTCTTTACTGAGATCTTCTCAAGTTCTTGAATTTCAACTTGCTTGTAATAGCGTCAAATGAAAGTCCCATTAGGGTAATCCCGCAGAACCAGTTCATGACTTTCTCTTTCCACAGTTGTACTGTGGTTTGGGTGTTTAGAACATCCAGGAACTTCCAGATCAGTATCAGTTTCATGAGCCCAGAGTAACCCCAGGAAATGAATGAAGTGCCCCATCTGACCTTCAGTAAGTGCCTATTTCAAGAGTGCTTGGTATTTTCTCATGACAGTCTTATGAATTACTTCTGTGACAATGTAAGTCCTATTTCAAGAGAGGATGAAAAAGAGTTTTAATGAAATGGTGAGAATTCAAGGAAGGAAAGAGACTAACACAACATATTGGCCCACTCATGGTGAAGATGAGACTTAAAAGAAATTGGGCTTATGCTGTTTCCCCTTTACTTTCACAATAATTGCAATATCTGAGGCAATTAACAGTCAACCATTAGCTGGGCTCTGCCAGTGTGCATTGTCCTCTCTGGTAGAACACCTAGAAGAAATCAGTTTTAATTCCAGAGGAAATTTCTTGCTTAAAGAGACTTGACAAGGTCATTTCTAGACTGCCGCCTGTACTTTATGCAAAAGGATGTGAGTGGGAGAGAGGGCATAGATGAAGAAAGCATGGGACCTTTACAAATTCTGTGACCTTGAGATTCCCGTCTTCGGGCTCATATTTTTATTTGTAAAATGGGAGTGTAATTTTGTATTGACTCACAAGGTTATAAGGATTAAACAAGATAACATACTTAAAGCATTTAGCATACTGCCTGACCCTTAGCAAATGCTACATAGAAGATAGCTGCTATTAATAGCTCAGGATGGTTGTTTCCTTGTGCATTTTTCCTCCCACTGGCTCTCTTTTAACTAAATGGCAATAATGTGTTTGCATCTGGGGAGAAAATAAGGATCTACAAAACGAACCTAGATATTATTTCTATTTCATGAGATAAGGTTTTCCTTAAATACTCAGGAAAAAAAAAAAGCCCCAAATATATTATGAAAGTTCACTATTTAGGAATGGTCATCTAACTAAAGAAAAGACCAAAAGAACCATGGCAGGATATGTTATTTTATTTTATTTTTTATTTTTTGGTTTACTAGGTTTAATTTCTCATTGCCAGAATTTGTATCATTAGCATATAATTGTTAGAATTAGCACTGAAGAAAAATACTCTGCTCCCTAGAGAGTGGATACCCTATGTTACCAATAAAGGAGATGAAGATAACACTTTTAGTGATTCTACAGTTTAATGACTCTATCCTATTCATCTTTGAGCCCCACTGAGGCTGGCTTGAAGTAGAGAGATACTGATTCCTTGTATATACAGAGCAGGGATTGCTTTTTGGAAGTTGGATGGAAGACAATGATATATATATATATATATATCATTACATATGATATATAAATGACATATATGATGTGATTTGTCATCATTATGTATATCACTGTCTTCCATCCATATATATGTATATATTTAACCCCTCATATCACATAGGTGTAGTTTGGGGGGTTCCGTCTGTTTTTGGTACTGTTACCTTGGTGCATGTGGCACTTGTTCAAGCAATTCTTAGGTTTCACTGAGCTTATAATTTGCCTTCTTGTTATTTGGAACAACTTTGCCTTGTCCACTGATCAACCCAACAAATAGTAAAGGGTCATGAACAAAAATTACCAAGATCCAGGTGCCAGGATAGATGTGTTTCTATGACAGGTTCCTGCTTCATTTTTTATAAGGGCACACATCTTTTCACAGCTCTGAGTACTACCATTATTATTCAATTATACCTTGGGAGGAAATAAGGGAGCAGGCTCCATATATTGATTATATACTCTACTTAAAACTGCTTGTACTCTAACCCAAAACATTTTGAACTCGCTCCAACAATAGACCATTTTATTTGTCAGAGAGAAAAATTCTATGCCTGAACAAGGTACAGATTTATAGCTCCATTTTCAGAGACAGGACTGACGAGCATATCACAGGCAATATTACTGAACATCAGAACTGAATTTTACAGTCACCTTTAAGGTGAAATAATTTGGCTTATTTCGTACAAATGCAGTACATTAGAAATCTAGAGCTAGAGCTTGCAGGTTAGAGATATCCATAGTGAGGGATAATGCGTGGGAAAATTAGCAATTGGCAACAACATGCATGTCTAATTAAACAAACAAGAAATAAAGTGTTAAGGTAGAAATGATGCGAACTGAATACAAGTATCTTTCATAGATCTATGCTATTGTTTCCCTTTCCCCTGCTTTTCACTCAAATAACTTGCCCTTATTTTTAGAAGTTTCAAATGGCTTTCCCACCACTGGGCTCTTCTCATTTCTTGCCCTTTCTGCCCCAAGGATGTATACAGCACGTCACCTGTCACAAGCTTAGAACTGATCAGACATGAGTAGTTTCAACTGATTACATTGCTCCCTGCTCTACTCCAATTACCGATACCTGAGCTGGGTCAAATGAGTGCACTTGAGACCATGCTGCCAAATCGAATACACTGCACAATTCATAGCTGCAGCCTCTGGAATCCCTATAGTTAAGTAATCTGTAGCTCTCTCTTAAAAAAAAAAAAAGTCACCTTAGGCAATGTTACAGGCCAGCCATGATGCAGAACTCTAATGGCTTGGTTATGTTGGTAATTACAATCATATGGGAAAGGTCTCTCCCATAGCATAAGACAACAGTAACCCAATAAGGGCAGAGCACTGGTAATTTGAGTTCCCATTTTAAAGAGAATCTGATTTTTTAAAACATATTTCCTTTCTCTGCTTAAAATTTTAGAAAGCTAATGAGCAATGTTGAGAGAGTTGAGACAGTTATATAACAAGCAAACTTCAGGCTTTGATAATCTCTAATCTCCAAGAATAAAAAAAGAGAAGTGATTCATTGGCCATTTATGGTTTATTAAAATGTATTGTGTTACTCTGAGAAAGCAGAATACATTGGTTTCATCAAGGAATGGAAATGTATTTCTTCCAAGAAATATAGGTAAGATCATTTAATACCATCAATGAAATCATGTTTCCTGTTATGAAGCATATACTGATTTCCTTTTAATTCTAGACAGCAAATACTGCTTTTACATAGTATCCTCATTTGGTGGGACAAGCCCAGGAAGGGCTTGAGATTGGTTGACTGACAGATAACTTACTTATTTATATTCAAGAAAAACTATAAAAATTATTTTTCTGAGTATTGTGAAGAAGTTAAAAAGTTCTTTAAGTGTTTATATTTTATTTTTTTTAAATGGCAAAACAATCCTGTTTGGCAAGTTTATTAGTATTGAAAATCTGTTTCTTTTGTTTCATTTGTGTTTTCTTTCTTTCTTTCTTCTTTCTTCTCTTCTCTTCTCTTCTCTTCTCTTTTCTTTTCTTTTCTTTTCTTTTCTTTTCTTTTCTTTTCATATTCCAGCCCTGGCTCTTTCCCCTGTTCCGCATCTATCATCCTGTCCAGATCAATCCATGGCCTCTATCCCTGGATGGCACAGCTTCCTGTTGCTTTCTGCCTATAGGCTTTGGGATAAAATATCAAGAGATTGAGTCTTTTAGTGGATCTTTTTAAAACTCCGCTTTCTTTTACTTCTAGACATCTGCATTCATTTGATTCTATAGAGGTGATGGAATCTTCCCTTTGTTTTAATTTTGGCTGTTTCTGGTTTGACATGAAAGAGGTATTCTTAAGCGGCATAAAGCTAATGCATATTATTAACATAAAACATTTTCAGAGGCACAGGAAGTTTTGAAAATGACCTTTGGTACTGGTCATCTTAGCCAATTCCTCAGGAATCAATTTAATCATAGAAGGGATGTTTACAAGAAGATCTGCAATGAATATACACATGTGTGCAATGTTTTATGGGTTGTTTTCTTGGGTAAGCATTAAAAACATGATGAAAACAGAGGCTAAACACAGTGTGCGAGTTACTGTTGTTTCACATATACACTGGATCCTTGTAAAACCTTTTATAAAAAGTAAGATTCCTAGATAGAGAAGATTCTGAACTCTGCATGTTGTTGAAAAACCAGTGGAGATATATTGAAAAGCATTTACTTTGAGTGCTTTATGTAAGTGGACTAGCGCCACAGAATTGGGGAAAAAATCCCACAAAACAACAAGAACCACCACCACCACCACAACAACAAAATTCAACTTTAAATGAACAACAAGGAAAGAATGTTTCAAAGGTAGGTAATTGTCAGATAAATTTATAGGAGTCCAACAGTGGTAAGTTGATATGGTATAGGATACTGTGACTGAGATCTGGAACAAATGGTAGAATTAAAATTTGGAGCCTATGATAGAAGATGAAAGATGAGTTGGAAGGATAACATAATCTAGTCAGTAAAGCACTCCATTACGTAAGATGAAAAGAAGCTCTTGAACAACTTCTTTGACCACCATATTTACAGTCCTCTACTTTGAGGAGATAAACGTTATTATCAGGGACAGGAGAAAAATAGAGAAGTGGAATTACTTATATGTCTATGCAACACCAAACAACTCTCTGGAAATCTCCCCAAAGTTAAGTAAAAGTTCAACTCTTCATTTGACTGTTTAAGTATTAGATATAACCTGAGAATATACAGTCAGTTCTGCCATAACACTTGTTTTGAAAGTGCAAATTAGTTCCAACGCACTTGACATACTAGGGAATAATCCGAACATGTGTCTGCTTGAGCATGGGCATAGCATGGAATTTGCGAAAACTGTGTTCGCCTCTGTGCAATTTTGCCCACGAAAACCACTAGGTAAATGCAAAAACACTGCACCCAGCGTAACTGAGCTGTGTGAGAATACACAAAACACACATGCAGGAACCTCAGACATCTACCAGCAACTGTGAATGGTATGAACTCACCCATACTGATGTTACATCATTCTGTCAGATTTCAGACAACTTCACACTAACTCACAAGCTGCAAACCTTTCTTCCAAACCTTTCTTCCAACAATGCCCACTTCTAGAAGTAAACCTCAGGTGTTTTCCAAGACAAAGCACCCTATATATCCATATTTGTTATATTATTAATACATTTCTTAACACTGACTGTGTGTAAAACCATGCTATTCTTTTCATTTGGTTCTTATCTTTTTCTAAAAACATGTATTAGTGATGATGTTTTTGAGGGTTTTTAAATTGTGGATCATGCATAGTATGGTGGTTTTTAGGAACACGAATGGCACGTTATAGTAGAACTGACAGTGTAACTCATAGTGATGAGTGCACTGATACCACGAAAGAGAAGAAGCCATGGGCACTGAGCATGTGTGACATGAAACACTCCAATGTGCTAGGATTCTGAGCAAGAAGCTCTAAACATGTTACTTTGTCTTCATTTTCAAATTTGTCCTCTGGTCATTTTATTCCTAATGCCCCCATGGCTTCATTTACCTAGGATGAACCTAACCAGTTGGCAGCACCTCGTACTCTGTGATGGGTTTTCCAAAGACCAAATGTACCATTTTCTTGCCTTTTCAAAGAGAGCCACACAGGAAGGAAAACAAGAAATTCAACTTTTAAGCTGGGCTATTCATGGCCTTTGCTAAATCCTGGCAGAATTTCACAGTTTTTCATTACGATTCGTCTCACTGATTTCCTAATGGAATGAACTGGCCTTTTCATTGAAGGCCATAGGGAAACAAAGTTGGGATACCCAAGTCATTAAGTGTTGTTATCTGATGAGTGAAAAATGCATTTCAATATGCATTCGGGAAGCCCTGTGTTTTCTTTCATTGGGTTCCACTTTGTGAAAATTGGTTGAAGGGGAAGGAGTAAGTTAATCTTGCCTGTTCTGTCCTGCTAGGACAATGTACCCCTTTCTGCTCTTTAGGCAGGCGAAGAAAAATGGATGGGCTCAGGAATCCAAAATGCAGTGCTCACTGTCCTATTTTCCACTTTACAGAAAGCCTAATCACTTTACCTGCTCAAGAACATTCTGTTCCTTTAAACAACAGAAGTGTCATTTCATTACTTTCTTAGCTTTTCAGTTAAAGCAGATATATATACACACAGCACAGACATGCACACACTGTGGCACTTCTTTCTTCTACCATCTCCTACTCCATAGAAGTATCAATTTGCATAAGAGGAAAACATGAATTCATTTAAACCCCATTCTGAATTCACTATTATGAATGTAACGATCTCTAATGCTACTGAACTTTTAAAAATGCTTTGTGGATAATATAATTACATATTTGCTCTAATTTGATCTAAAAGACTGTTTCATAAATTATTAAAACACAGACACTATATGTATTTATTTGGGATAATTGTAAACATGCTCTTTGACGGTACCATTTTATCTATTACGGTTTTAGTCTATAACATAAATCGAACTTTTTCTCTATCCAATTCATTTTTTATTAATATTCAAAGAAGAGGGAAAAGTGGTGATGGGTCGGATTGGGATAAGATAGTATATATCTTATTTGATATATACTACTTGCTTTGATTTATACATAAGACATCTTTGATATAATATTCAAGCATCTTTATTATTAATTGAAGTAGATAACCTATCATTCAGATATTGGTTTAAAGAGTACTAAATATTCAGATATTTAGTAGCATGTAAATTAAATACTATATAAAAATATTTTAATTAACTTGCCATCTTGATATTTTAGCATTATATTAACACAACATCTGGAAAGTTTTTAATGTTTTAATGTGAATTAAAGATATACACACCTAATCTCATATTATTCTACTAATCTGTAATATGCATAAATTTGAAACAATAGTGTGTGTGTGTGTGTGTGTGTGAGAGAGAGAGAGAGAGAGAGAATGTATTATGTCTTTTGAAATATAGATCAGGATAAAAGAAATCATGAATTCAAAATAAACTTCCTAGAATAACTGCATGCAGTGGTTTGTCTACACAGTTGTGTTAAATTTTGACTCATTCATTTCTTTCATCCTATGTATAAATCAGAGCAAAAATTGAAATGTGAAATATGTTCCTTCTTAAGCTGGATCGTGCTTTATAAGATATTAAAACAACTGAGCATTATAAATATAGTCAACTTGTTGGGGGCTAAAAAAATTGAAGATGTATTAATATTTTATTCCAAACAGTACTATACAAATCTATGGCTAAATGCAAGATTTCAGAGCTTATGAAATCTCATAGTAACTCCTTTCATTTCAGCCTAACTAGATCTGTATTTTATTCAATGCAGTATTAGAAACCTATAAAAGGCCATTCGTATAAGGCACCAAAGGAAAAAAAAGAAGAAAAGAAAGAAACCTATAAGGGTGTTAATGGGAATAAGAGATATACAAAAATGTATCTAAGTCTTCCATTTTGAAGGCTGAATTGATGAAAACATGTACATTTGACTAATAGCAAATGACTTTTAAGATTATAAGACTATATAAGGGTGTGACTATAATTTTTTGTGCGTTACATAGACTGTGTTTACATGAATCTAACTCAACCACTTGTGCTAAGTATTCAAATTGCTAGATTGATCTTTAAAAAAAAAACTGAATTGATCCATTCTTTTGCTTTTGCATAAATACATAATATTCTGTAGATTCACTCATTCCTTAAACATATATTTACTGAGCACGTATTATGGGCTACACACTGTGCTAAACATTGAGTATCCACTGTAGAAGAAAAAAAGATATAATCACTGCCTTTATCTACATAGCTTCATTTCATTATAATTGGACAAAAGAAATAATTAAATTGTTCATTTAGAAGAGATAATAGTGGGCATCCAACTGTCCACCTCTTTTATTTTGCACAGTGGAAAACAAAGACTCCTTCCCTCCAATAAAGTGTCTTGACAAGGGTCACGCCTCTGGTTAGTTGTCAGTTCAGAAGAAGAATACAATTTCCTAACGTTTTCTCTAGTGATGTTGCCCCTATACTTGGCTATTTCTACTTAATCAATGCCAATCAAGAATGTCCTTCTCATTAAGAATCTTCAGAATAATTCCCCCTACATACTCAGATAATGAAAACTCAGAACTCTCTTTGTTTCCTTATTTCTCTCATATTGTTTAGCTTTATCACCTGCTAAATACTATAAGAACATTTTGTTCCATTTTCTTCTCCCCATTTCTGCTTCTACCCACTGACTTCAACACTCATTGTTAACTTATTTCTTCTAACTCATTCCTCACTTTTTACCCCTCCTCCTTAAACTTACTGCCTTTCAATCCAATTTGTGCCGCATATGGGCCAGATTCACCTTTAGGAAAAAGTCTACTTCAGCCTTTAGTTACTTATGTGGAATTTAACATGTTACAGTAGACATCCTCTGAAATAAATTGTTTCATTTGAAATGCCATCAACTTATTTAAATACCTTTCAGGTATCTTTTGTACAAGCCACTAACTTTAAGAAACTATAATATCACCTTTTAAAATCATTTATTAAAATATTGACTAAATGGACTCATTTTCTCATTTCATAAGACAATAATCTTATGAAAATGCTCAACTGGATTGCTCCTTTGAAAAAACAAATTCAAGTTGATGTTTTTTTTTCTTTATCCTCTGCATCTTATTATCTAGATTTTGGAGGGCTTAGAGCATAGTAAAATACAAAGAGCTCTGAGTAATTAAACAGGGGGGGAAAAAGGAAGGAATAAAGGAAGGGTGGGAGGGAGAGGAGTCGAGGAAGGCAGGCAGGCAGGCCAAAAAAGACTTATTGTAGGAATCAAAGTCGTGGCTCTTGTTACAATAAGAGACGTTTTGATTTGTGGTTTGATGGACTCCCTGTGTGAACTTTATCTTTACAAAAGGAAAAAGCCAGTTTGCATAAGCAAAGGCATCACATTTCAATTATAGTCCCTTTGGAGATTCAAAAGTTCTCAAGTTCCCCTCCTCCAAATACAAACATAAGCTCAGTCAGGTTTCTGGGCAGCACGGGAGAAATTAAAGAACACGTGACTCTGGTAGACAAAACAAGAAGATATACAGACTCACGGGAAATGTCTAGATTTTGAAAAGTACCTGATGTGGGGAAAAATTAAAAGAGACAGGAATGGAAAATTCCTTTGCTGGCTTCCTGTTCTCCTTCCTGCTAAGGTGGGATTAGTTACCAGCTGTCAAAAGAAATATCACTTTTAATTCTTATTTTTGGGGGAAGGAAAGCATTAGAAAAATATCTTGGAAGGGAGAGAGGCAACAAGGACCTTCATTTTTACAACTCATTCCTAAGGTCTGAAAGAGTGCAAGAAGGTCATAAATTGGGAAGGAAGGGATTATGCTCTGAATGAAAAGTGAAAAAGAATTGAGAAAGTGATGCAGGTAGATAATTTCCCTCATTATTTTCCAATGAAATAATCAATGTGGTAATGAAGTCAGTTAGAGGCTTGGGGCTTGAAGTAGTTACCTGACATCCCTTGAATAGATAAAAGCAGAGTTAAGCAAAACAAAATAGTTTTTAAAATGAGAGCACCTTTTGAAATTATATCAGCCACATTTGATACAATTCCCATTCCCATGGAGAGCATGCTTCCTTGGGGAGGGTGACAACTTTTCAACTTATACATACTTCTTGCAGAGGAATGGGATTTACCTAATTCTTGGGTATGTCCTTCAAATGTTGGGTCACATCTGTTGCATGCATGATAGTTCAAACAGCTGTCTCAGGGCATGGTTTCAGTTAATCCCAGCATAGTGCAAATCATATCAGTAAATGCAGGGATGATTGGAGAGCACTAGGAAGGCAATACACATGCTCCAAAGATCTGCTTGGCTCCCATCTCCTGGATGTTGGAAATTCCATGGTTAGAAATGCATTCCTTTGTATGAAGACAAGAGCTCCTTGACAAAACTTAAAAAGCAAGATTCAAAATTGTAAATATAATTAAATCTCAATTTTATCTTAAAGCAATAGAGAAAAAGGCTAAAAATAATTTTGCCAGAGGAATTTAAGGGTTGTGATTAATTTTGATTGCCGTATCTGTACTCTTATTCATGTTGTCTACAATAAATGTATAACTTTAACATCCAAGAGAGATTTTTAAAGGTATTTTTCCCATTTTTCCCCTATGAAAGATACTTCAATTTTTAACCTATTAGTGTGATTCAATATAATGATCTTTCACATGATACAGCCAATTTCATCAATTTTATTTAAATAACTCTTAAAATATTGTGCTTCACCTTATGACAATGCTGAGCTGGATTCCTCCTCAAGGAAAAAAATTTGAGTTGGCTCTTTTTTATTTTTTTTATTTTCTCTCTGCCTCTTATCCTGTGTATTCTGGAAGTCTTGGAACACGGTCAGACACACAGAGCTCTTCAAGTGGAAAAGAGAGGCTCTGAAGGAAAATTCTGAGAACTGGGATCATTAAGAGAGAGGACAACCTAGGTACAACCTAGTAATTACAATGTTGGGTGGGGTGTCTGGGTGGCAAAAGGACCTTGGGCTTCAGGAGAGATGGGAGATGAACAAGGATAGGTGCATTCATTAAGACAGTAAACTTCAGAAAATAATAAGAAAAGTATTTTAAAAAGTTTTATTCCCAAAATATCATATCCTTGCTTAATTAAGAAAAAGCATTCATTCTTTTGTACCGGCTGTGTTCTAACTTTGTTCTGGACACTTTGTTGGACTCAAAGATGAGTTAGATCTTTGAGTCAGTCAGTCAGTTCCTACCTACTAGTATTGAAATTTTGGCAAAGGAAATACGATGTGCAACAAAAAGGTAAAATATATAGATTGAAGGAATAGTGCCTTTAAAAAATCTGTTCTTTTTTGTTATTATCTTAAAATAAAACTATTAATTGATGCTTCTAGTAGGCAAGAGAGTAAAAGAATCTTGAAGGAAATATAGGATTTTAAGTTATAGAAATGCATTTGACTTGAACTTAACCAGGAGAGGGAAATCGTTGATCAGAAAAGAGGAACATTGCTTTTGGAGAATAGGGACTTATATGGTTTAGCTAGATTAGGGGTTGACACACGTTTTTCTGTAAAGAGCCAGATACTAACTATTTTAGGACTTGAGGCCACAGTCTCTGTCGAGGCCTTGAAGGCCACTGAACTTTGCTGCTGTAGCATGAAAACAGTCGTGGACAACATGTAAATGGAGTGTGGCTGTGTCCCAGTAGACTTTATTTATGGACACCGAGATTTGAATTTCATGTAATTTTCACATCAGAAAATATTACTCTTCTTTTAACTTTTACGTTTGCTATTTAAAAATATAAAAAGCATCCTTAGCTTGCAGTCCTTACAAAAACTGGAAGCAGGCCACCTCCTGCCAGTGCCAAAGCTAGAGTAGTAATACTTCAATCCCATACAATACATAGCCCCTTTGTACAATATAAACTCCTCTTAGGCCATAATTAAAATCATGGAACAGCCATAAAGTACAGATTATTGAAAAATATAATTATCACTTAAAGTTTTTACATTCAAGCAATGAATTCTTTCATCATCTTGTAGGTTGATAAATCTTAAAGAAAATTTGCCCCTTCGATTTGCCTCAGTTTCTCTCCGAGTTTCAGGGAGGATCAGAGTTCACAAAAGCTGAACTTCAGTAAGTTAATTTTCAGCTAAGGTAGATTGATGAGGCATAGGCATGCAACAGAAAAGCCAATCCAGATATCATTTCTATTTGGCTTTAGAAAGTGTTTTTCTACTTAGATGTGAGTATGGGTGTGTCTGATGTTCTGGGAATTTACTTCAAACAAAGGAATGAAGCCACGCTGTGATGATCTGACTCAGTTGGAGTTGGGAAGCCATCCAATTTCCCCATCTTGCCTCCTGTCTTGCTGTTCCCCAGGGTCTTTTTTTACACTATGTTTAGATGCCTCATCTTCCCAGATCAATCCACTCACTCACCCAAACAAAACTACCTTTCCTGAAATTGTCCTTGCAGAACAGAGGGAGTCCTGTGGATCCTCATGCTCTTTAAAGTCCTCTGAAATGGAACACTAATGAAGGGAGCTCTACTTTCAAGCAAGATGGTAATTATGCAGTGTAAGTGACAACACTCAGTAAACAATCAAGCCATAAACCACAATCAAAGTTGCTGTGATTGGTATGGAAATGTAGGCATTTACCTAGTCTTCAAATTTCTTTACAGAAAAGGCAAGCTCTGTACCCACTGCTTCCCTGACAATTTATGGGTGAACAAAAAGATATATCCCTTGGAAAGTTCAGACTTTTCCACAGGTATCCTGTAGCAGGTTGCAAAACAGGTGCTCCCATTGGAATGTCAAGACCTTAAGGATGGTTAACAGTTTAGAACCCCTAATTCTCTATCTGTGGTAGGTGTTGTCACTGCTGTTCTTGTTACTGCTATTGTCCTTACTTTACAGATGAAGAAACTGGGATGCAAAAAGATTAAGCAGCTTCCCAATGTCATACAGCTAGTAAGCAACAGTGCCAACATGGAAATCCAATCTAACTTCCTTAATTACCCATGCTTTCAAAAATGGAAACAAAAACCAAACAACTATCATCAGAACCTAGAAAAGGCCCCTTAAATTTGGAGGGTTAACCAAGCCTGATGTGGTCTCCTTGACCCCCTGGCTACCAGTGCTCTGTGGAGCAAAGGAAAATACTAATCCCTTGGCCCCATAATAGCTCCTATTGAGCTCTCCTGGATACAATTCCTCCAGGTTCTGAAGAGCTTAGAGTTGTTATTTCTTTAGTTCCTCATGGCTGCCTTTCACATTTTCTGGACCTTTCTCTTGAATGTAGCATTTTAAAATTTTCCTCTTCCCTTATCACTCAATTTCCTGCCTTCCAGTGAGCCAGCTTGACCACATGAACACCTGAACATTTTATTTAACCCACTAGGACCTATTGCTGGGCAAAGAAAATACCAGACTCTACATTTGAGACCTGGAACACAACCTGCATTTTATTTACCTTCTCAGTTTCCAGCTCTGATTCCTGGGGTTGGGGAAGGAGGACTCTCCTAGTGGCAATCTCTGTCTCCCACTTTATGAGGGCTCAGCTGTGCATTGGCTTTTTGGAACTCTGCTGCCCAGGATAAATGAGGGCATGTTGAATAAGGAAAGGAATGGATGCTTAGCTATTGCTGGTTGTCCGTCAGTTTTCATTGGCATGCAATCCCAACCCTCACCTGTTAAGATGTAGACAAAGAGCTCTGGTGGAATGTTCAGACAAAGCCTGAAAACTGGCATGAGAATTTTCATAGGTTTAGCTCGCGACAACCCTGTTTGTAAATATTTGATTCACTTACTGCCATTGTTGAACATATTTCCGGCCCAGGAAATGGTCTACCTTTGTATCCCTAACCAAGTGAAAACTTAGTCAGGTTATACTTGAATGACCTTCACACCGTACCTCCTCCAGAGCTACAGAAGTGGTGAAGTAATCACTGTCTCAGCTGACCGGCTATGGCTTGCTTTGCAAGATACCGAGGGCTGCCTATGTAGATTCCCAGGGTTGAACTGTAGGAACAAACCAGTGTCAATGGTTAACTCAGGTTCTTGGTATCTGAACCTGTTCTTTCCTTTATTATTAACTAAAGAACATTCTTACCATTGACCAGCTGAGAGCACCCAGCTCATAGATTCTCTATGGAGAGAGTGAATAAAGGTAAGCATTGCTCTATTTTCGCCATTATACAAAGTCTTTCAGCCTATGTTTTGCTCTTACTGGTCTCTTTGTTTGCAGAGCAGCAATGCTCCATGTCCAGCAATTTAAATATCAATGTTGAATTAAATGCAATTAAGATAATTTAATTTCCTAACCAAGTGCTTTAAGTAGGAGTCAAACTGTGTCATATTCCTTAATTTCTTTTGAAGCTTTTGTCAAAAGTAGTCTCACATTGGTGTTTACAGAGTCTATTAAACAATCCTTATCCACTATTATGTAGCTATCTAAAAGTGACTTTATCATATTCACACCATATGGAGTATTCTGTTTTCTTCAAAACCAGATTATTACATTCTATATCCATTTGTGAATGTGTAACTGCAAGCTTTGAAAAATATACATTTTATACCCCATCCTCTAAATAAACTTGAAGAAAAATAAGTTAGCTTTGTCTACGAGTCGAATGTAATGATATGAGAGGAAATAAAACATTCATTTTTCTAAACTTATTTGAACATAAATTGGAAGTAAAGAGTTTTCTCCTGTTGTGTTCACCTTAATCCCTCTAAATCTCTTTTTTTCTTGCCTATTAAAATCTTAGAACTTTTGTTCTTGAGTATTTATTCAGAGAAGCATAGACTTGTAAGATTTTGCTCTCTGGATGCTATGAATTCTCTAACATAGAAAATTGAATTGTTTTTCTCATTGGTAGATTCAGGTGGTAAACATGAATGTTTTCATAAACTGGATGAATTTGGATCCTGGTCATTATACACTTAGACAGTTGTATGGGCTAAAAAGGTCTTTAGAAAAATAGGACTGAAGTTTTTCTGAGGAATAGTGCCCTTACAGCTAGGCAAGAGCCGGAACCTTAAGAAGAAAAGAACATATTGACATATCTTTGGGTTATTATGGGAAATATAGATCAGCCACTCTCTGTGTCAGACTTTAACCAATAAAGTAACATGAAGTACCTAAACCACAGCTATTTTGTAGAACACGTTTAAGGAATTCCTGAAATTAAGCCAAAAAGAAGTTTAAAAGTGAACGGGGTCCAGAGTTCAATACAAATCAGGAGAGAGCGAGACAAAGAGAACTTGGGTGACTGATAGATGTAATCCTGCTTAAGTTTATTTTTAGAACATAAGAATTGTGATCAATCCAAGACATTAGTCTCATATAAAACAAAGCATGACATTTGAAACTGGAAGAAAAGATTGGCAAAGGAGGGGAACTCAATATGCTATGTTATGGCATTTTTCTAAATAAGAATTTTGATTTGAGAGAGAACAAAAGTTTTTAAGGGGATTTAAAAACCCATGTTTGTGCCATTATGTAGGTTAGTGGTGAGTACAAGTTAAGATGTAGTTATAAATTAGTTGAAATTTAGGAATTGGCAAAAGTATAGTTTGAGACAAAATGATAGATATATAAAAGGTATTAAAAGCAAATATTTGGCACCAAAAGAGTCCATGTGTTTTCTTTGTTAAATTTGTAAAACCTGCCACTTGAACAAACTGTTCTGCTTTTGTCCCATATGAAATTTATACTTATGTATTTTATGTTACTTTCTAGTTCTAGGAAAAATGACCTCAAATCTAACTTTAGAAATAGTGAGTGGAAATTTTCATTATTTCAGGCATCACATGGACTATAAATATTTCTAGGTGGGGAGAGAAAATAAGTAGTTAAGCGCTTACTGTGTTCTGGATGCTTAAATACTATAGTCATTGGATCTTCACCTCAACCATGGTAAAGGAGCTATGATATTCACTTTAAAGATGAAGCTTAGATTTTCCACTTTCTGTCTGGGGAATCCTGGAAAAGTTACATAACTTCTCTGAGTCTAAGATTCAAAGTCAGGCTTGTCTGAATTCCATTTGCTTCCCACTACAACACAATGCCCTACCTTTTCTAATACACGGATGCTGAGAGGTGTTAGGCTTGATACAAAGGACAAAGAAGAGCTCCACAAAGATCTTCCATATGATCTTTGTGCATGGGCGTGGCTAAGAATATAGGTGGGCCACCTATATCCTCTCCCTATGAATGGGCCAGTGACTTTTTCTCCGCAGATATTGGTTTCAATAAACTGATTGGGTTGCCAGCAACTTAGGCTCAAGAATCCACTCTGATTTATTTTATTATGCTAAGGTCACTACTGGCACTGTTCTTTTCTGAGCATATACAATTGTGCCATTGATATATGACAAACAGTCTTGATAAAACCATTTATTCCAGAATGGAGGAAATGTTACTTGTTTTTCCCACTATTACCATTTTTTTGAATAATGGGAAAGAAATAAGTTAATGATGTAGGAGGGCTATATCTACATTTTGTTTGCGGGAAAAAAACTCTAGAATTCTGATTTTTTTGTTTTACCACCATCATTTCAATTCTTTAACCACTGTAAGACATTGAAATGGAGAAAATGAGTTATGTTAGTCTGGTTAGTTCCCTGATTTTGCTGGTACCATACTTAGCAAGAGATATTTTTCACTATTTATGGATTGATCCTCTCAGCAAATATTTATTAAATGACCAAAATATTTCTACAGTCTGAGGGTTGGATGGGAGATGGTTTATTTATGATGAAACCACTTTCTTGAGGAACTTAAGACTAGTGGAGGAGGAAAAACAGATTGTCAACGAGTAATTTAATTTTTCATATATTCAACAAATATTTGTTGATTGCCTATTCTGTGCCAGGCATTGATTAGATGTTAAGGATATATCAACAAAAAGAAAAAGACAAAAGAAATCCTGCCTTCAGGAATCTTACATCTTGGCCGAAGTTGAGAGAGGCTGTCAATAAGGAAAATAAACAGCATGTCACATAGTGATAAGTAAAGTGGAGGAAAACAAAATCGGACGGGATTGTGGGGTGACAGAGAGCGAGGGTATCATATTAGTTACTTATTGCCATGTAATAAATTACCCCCAAATTAGTGGCTTAGAACATTAACAATTTGCTATATTGCAGTTTGGCAGGGGACAGAAATCCAGGCTTACTTGGGTGCTCTGGTTCAGGATCTCTTACATGCCTGCAGCTAAAGTGTCCATGGGGACTGTGAGTCTCTCCAGCCTCACCTGGGGAAGGTCTTCACAACACTTGGATTTTGGCAGGATTTGGTTCCTTCATGGACAGTGGAATGGGAGGCCTCAGTTCTCCACTAGGTGTTGGCTAGAGACCTCCCTCAGGTCCTTGCCACTTGGGCCCCTCCATAGCTGGTTTTCATGACATCGAGCAAGCAAGTAAGCACAGCAGGGGCCAGAGTCCTTTTCTAACCTAGTCTTGAAAGTGCTCTCTGCTCACTGGCCATATTCTGTTAATTAGAAGTGAGTCACTTGGTCCAGTTCACACTCAAGGGGAGGAGATTAAGAACATGAGTACCAGGAGACGGGGATCATTAGGAACCATCTTCAAAGCTGCCTTCCAGAGGTTTACATTTATAAATAGGATTGTCAAAGAAGGTTTTACTAAGAGGGTGATATTTGATCAATGACCTGGAGGTGGTGAGGGACTGAGCGATGTGGATGCCTTAGAGTAGAGCAGTAGGGTAGATGGGACAGACCTGAGGCAGAATGTACCTGACATGTTCAAGAAATAGCAAGGAGGCCAGTAGGGCTGAAGCGAAGTTGCAAGAGTGAGAGAGTGATGGTACCTGAGGTCACCTGGATGTGCCATCATATTTTTTTCCAAGATGGAGAGGATTCTGCAAGCTATACATGTCAGAGAAGGTTTGGGGGATGTTAGGAAAGATCAGGAGAGGTGTGGATTTAAATAGGTAGAGAGACGGTGAGGAAGAGTATCGTGGATGACAGGCAGGTGATGCTGGCAAACAAAATACAGATGTGAGAATAAAGAAGAATTAACATAAGCATGAGAGTAAGTGAAGACAGGGCTCCTCTAGCTTGTCCAGTGGAGTGAGTGACAAGGTATCTGAATGCCAAGATGGTGCTGAGGCTACTGGCATGCTTGCCATCATGAGACTTGTAAGGGACACACAAATCTTATCAACACCAAGACCAAGACCTCTCTGGCTTATCCCAGATGTTGCCAACAGACCAGCAGCTACAAAGTAAAAGTAGATTTCTTGGGCAATAAACAGAATTAGAAAGCTTTCTCCACATGCCTCTCTCTGATTAGAATGTGCTCTTTTCTCATATTTTAGCGAGTCCATCCTTCAGCTGCGACATCTCCAAATGGTCCCTTTGTTGGAGACCATTGTAATAAGGGCTCATCTCCTTCTGAGATATCTACTGAAGTTAAAATAAACTCAAATAGGTGGTTTTTGGTTCAAGTGTCTAGGCCCAAGAGCCTGGCTTCTGGAGGAAAAAAAAAAAAAAAGGCTTGTGTACACTCTGAAATGTATTGGATGAAGGATTCCTATGCAAGAACAATTCCATGTTGCTTTCTTACCTGGTTAGCCTCTGCAGATTTGGAGGACAATTCTTTTTATCATCATTCTTTAGGTCATATGTACCCTGGGCTTTGTAGTTATTTCACTCTGCTAAACATAAGGGGTGGATGACTTTATTTTTCTTATAGCATCTATTAAATGAAAAGATGAGATCTGATTTTTCCCTCATTTTGCTCTAGGGTTTTTCACTCTAAAATCAAGGATTCAGATGTGAAACATACATGTAATTTTAATAGAGGCTTTTCACTATTAAATGCAACTTTTCTGGTTACTTTGGCTCCACGTTCACCTCTTCCTAAAACTAGATCTGAAACTGTCCACAGGTATAAAGGAAAATTAAGAAAAGTCAATGATCTAGGTAAAAAAAAATCCCCAAATTAGATTTACCCAACAATTTCATATAAAGAAGGTGATTTTTAACTTAACATGTACCAGGAATATCACCTCAATTCCTAATTTTATTTTACTTATATGAGTATGGTTTTAAAGACTTCAAATAGTTACATGGCTTTAGATTATATTTCATAAGATGTGTTCTTTCAATTGAAAAACAAATATTCAGTTATCTTTCTTTTTTAAAAGAAAAAAGTACGGTTTAGCAAACATGACACAAATATACTTCATTTTGGCAAATTTTAATTTTTCATTATATTCTATTTTAAAGCAGAACAATGTGTTCATGCAGTCAATAATCATTTGTTGAGTACCATTGTACTTAGAAGATCTGAGGACAAAGATACCAAAGACCTGGTCCCTGCCCCCAGTCTGGCAGAAAAAGGCAGATCTGTAAATAATCAAGAGCAATGCAATGATCCAATATTATGATAGCATAAAGTATGATTAGCATACCAACCAATTGGACTTTTTTCCAGGAAGGGGATGAAGGCCAAGTTTGTGGCATGTTGGTGTTGTTCTGGATGTGTTTGTGGAAGTAAAAACTTCTAGACACTGAAGTATTGTTTTTACTATAACCTCTATCACAAGATTTTCTGCTGCCAGAAGCTAGCTCTGACAGTTCTCTTATGATTGTCTTTTTTTCCCCCCTATAGTTTGATTATTAGTCAGGGATCTCTAGAGAAACATAAGAAACAGGATATAGAAGGAGACAGAGAGGTGGGGGTGGGAAGAGAGGGAGAGAGAGAGAAAAAAAGGGAGGAAGGGAGGGAGAGATTTTAAGGAACTGGTTCAAATGATTATGGGGGCTGGTTGAAATATGTAAGGAAGGCTGAAAATTGTAGTAAGGGTTGATGTTGCAGTATTCTGTTCAAATCTGCAGAGTAGACCAGCAGACAGGAAACTCAGGTAGAATTTCTATGTCACAGCCTTGAAGCACAACTCCAAACCCAGGGAACTTTGGTTTTCGCTCTTAAGACCTTCAACTGATTGGAGGAGGCCCCTCCACATTATGGTGGGTAATCTGCTTTACTCAAAGTCTACTGAGTGCAAATGTTCATCACATCTAACATATATCTTCATGGCAATACCCAGACTGCTGTTTGATCACACAATGGGGCACCATAGCCTAGCTCAGGTGCCACATAATATTAACCATCATAGAAACATAGGCCATTTTCACCCTGCTTATATTTTTCCATCCAGTCATTAGACATTGTAAGTTTCAAGCTTCCATTTCTGTAAAAGAAATTAAGAACCATATTTTAGTAATTATATAAGTTTTAAGTTCTATGAGATGGATCTGCCTAAAAATACCATCATTCAAATATGGAGTCATCCACTAGTTTCACTTGGCATTGCCAGTGTTACAGCTTTTTAATAATGCAACTTGTGCAAGGAGAAAATTATTTTTTTAATTGAAGAATGAGTTATTTTAAAGATACCCACAGTTCAGCCTTCTAGTGGCATTGTCTCCTCTTCCATTAAACTCACTACATACATCATGTATTTTGGCTATCATATACTTTCTCCTGTATGTGCATGTAGTTTATTTGTCACATGTATAAGTTCTACCTTTGACAAGAGAAGGCACAGGATCAACCTAGTGTACCTTTTAGATGTATTAATTTACTGCAATTTGGATGAGGAATAAAGAAAACTAAGTAATTTAACTGATAAGCAGTTTAAATAATTATTTTTGTAATGCATGTATGAATATATGCATAGCAGAATTTAAGACTAAAATTCATTTTAAAGAGAAAATCATAAGGCTGTGGAATATTTTAAGCTTGGGCACAACCCTTTGTGTTATATCCTCAGATCCCCAGGACCCAGGATTTGGGGTAGGGATAAGGGTAATGTACTCACTTCTCTCCTGCCTTATGAGGTTCTTTTTAATGGAAAATTTTGAGAAGTACTAGTGAAAGGAATTTTGGAGGCAAAATTCTTCGGTTTGGTTACTACTTGATTAGTTAGTTGGCTCTGCCCCAGAAACATATCTACTCACCCACAAACTTGGCCAGTCTTTTCACAACTATGTGCTCTTCTCATCTCGTGTGAAACTGATCCAAACAATGGGGAATTCAGGACATTCTGTCTCTACTTTGGGAAAATAATCCAAAGCAAGCTCACAAAACAAGGCACCTGGCTTAATGGCTGGACCACAGAAATTGTTCAGTAGATCTCTGACTGAAGGATCTCATGTGTGCAAAAGAACATCTTGGGGATGGTGAAAAGCTGAACAAGAGCTTAACGGCTCTCACCAATTAGCACCCTTTGTGGCCCTGGCTGAACTAATTAGGTTATTGACTGACCTTTTAGTGCTCTTGGCCTTTTTTTTTTTTTTTTTTTTTTGAGAAAGAGTCTTGCTCTGTTGCTCAGGCTAGAGTGCTGTGGCATCATAATCGCTCACAACAACCTCAAACTCCTGGGCTCAAGCAATCCTCCTGCTTCAGCCTCCTGAGTGGCTGGGACTATAGGCATGAACCTTTTTCTATTTTTAGTTGCCCAGCTAATTTCTTTCTATTTTTAGTAGAGATGGGGTCTTGCTCTTGCTGAGGCTGGTCTTGAACTCCTGACCTCAAGGGATCCTCCCACCTCGGCCTCCAGAGTGCTAGGATTACAGGCATGAGCCACAGCGATCGTCCTGTGCTCTTGTAATATATTAATGAGTTTACTGAGAAGGTAAAATTCCTTCTGGAGTTGCAACTAAAATTTTGCAAGGTGCCAGGATATTAGAGACTATGTGCTATACACCAGGATTGTCACCTCAAGAAGTCTGCTGCTTCTTTTGTAACTTGCCTTTTCTTGGGGCCAGAATTGAGCCAACTTGTGGGTGGTTAGATCTTACAACCAAGGTGAAAGTGGTGTGGACAATTTGAACAAATTATCTAAGACTTATGAGTTACACATATTCATATTTAGCCTTTATGGAAATAGGGGGCAGTTTTATTTCCTCATGACTAAAATTTTATTTAACCATGCTAGATAACAATATCAAGCTAAAGATAAGATTATGCCATTTGCACTTGGAATTTAAAAGCTAAAGAAACATTCCTTTCTGTCTGAAGCCATGCCAGCATCTTTTGTTTTTTGACTTTTTAATAATGGCCATTCTGACAGGGGTAAAGGAATATCTCATTGTGGTTTTAATTTGCATTTCATTGATGATTAGTGATGTTGAATATTTCTTCACATGCTTGTTGGCCATTTATATGTCTTCTTTTGTAAAACTTATGTTTGTGCTTTTTGTCCACTTTTTAATAGGGCTATTTGGGTTTTTTTCCTGCTGATTTGAGTTCTTTGTAGATCTGGATATTAGCCTTTTATTGGATGTATAGTTTGCAAATATTTTCTCTCATTCTGTAGGTTGTCTATTTACTTTTGATTATTTCCTTTGCTGTGCAGAAGCTTTTTAATGCAATCAAGTTTATTTATTTATTCTTCTTATTGATGAATTTGCCTTTGGGGTCTTAGTCATAAATTCTTTGCCTAGGCCAATGTCTAGGAGAGTGCACTGTTTGTGGGACTGTAAATTAGTACAACCTATAGGAAAACAGTGTGGAGATTCTTCAAAGAAATAAAAGTAGACTTGCCATTTGACCCAGCAACTCCACTGCTGTATCTACCCAAAGGAAAAGAAATCATTTTGTCAAAAAGACGCCTGCACTTGAATGTTTCTTGTAGCACAATTCACAATTGCAAAGATGTGGAATCAAGCTCAGTGCCCATCAATTCATGGGTGGATTAAGAAAATCTGCTGTGTATATATATATATACACAGACTCACATATGCATACCATAGAGTACTACTTAGACATAAAAAGGAATGAAATAATGTCTTTTGCAGAAACTTAGGCGGAACTGGAGACCATTATCCTAAGTGAAGTATCTCAGGAATGGAAAACAAACACCACATGTACTCCTTAATAATTGGGAGCTAATCAATGGGCACAAAGAGATGTCAAGGTCATTGGAAATCAAGAAGGGAGAAGGGGAGTGGGATAAAAACCTACCTATCAGGTACAATGAACACTATTGAGGTGATGAGCACACTAAAAGCCCCGACTTAAGTATTATAAAAGGTAGACATGTAACAAAAACATTTGCACCTCCTTAATATTTTGAAATTAGAAGAAAAAAGCTAAAGAAACATTCAGAGAAACAAAACTGAACAAAGCAAATCACAAACAAAGAGACCTAAACAAAAGCAAACAGAAGCAAAATATACTGTCATTTACACTCACAGGAATCAACTACTATAGAAATCATAACAACATTTTCATGCATTATATTGCTGTGGGCAGAATATTTTTCATGTGCTTCTGCACAATTGTGTTAGCTCATCCCTGTTTTTTCTCGTGTAAACAGAGGGTGCCATTTTTCCAGTTGTGCATGGAATTTGCTTTTGATGTGTGGGAGCAGCTTGTGCAATAGAAGCAGAGGGGTATGGCATTAGCTGAACTAGCAGGTGAGAAGAGAAGACATCCAAAATTGTGTCCCTGAGACGTTAGTTGTGCAGAGTTACCATGCCTTGTGTGTGTATGTAAATAAGTGTGAGTAGTAATCATGCACAAAGTAATACCATGATAACTGCTATACCATTCGTACCGTGTTATGGACCTGGTTATATTAAACATCAAAAATAACAGCATTCGGTAGCCGTTGCCATTCAGTAGACAGAATGTTGTTTTCTTTTACATTTTGGTTTTATGAATTGAACAAATGGCATCTCCTTTCTTCTAAGTAGATGTACAGTGACACATCCTACTGGACACCAGGCCTATAAAGATTAATCCATCAGAAAGTCAAAGCATAGCAAAGGAGGACACAGAAGAAAAATTGACTATGCCTGAGAAATCAAGGGACACTTTACCATGGAAGTAATACAGTACTTGTGTTTTAGCTTCAAGGAAAAAGAGTTGTCTGCCTGATTATAAAGAACTTAACAGGTTTGGGAAAATGTGAGAAGTTCAGTATTCAGAGTGTAGGGTTCTTAGTGTGAGGATAAAAACAGAGTGGCAAACAACATGTAATACAGAAGTGGGTATGACTGAAGTAGTATCTTACATGGGAGGATATTTTTTAGCATCCACTCCTCTGCCCCCAATCACTTGAGACTGCAGTTCTAAGACAGAACTATTTCTCTTTACTTGGGATGGATGCTGGGAAAGGAGGACAATTTAATAGGAAATGAGAACAGAGAAGAGATAGAAGCTAATTAGTGATGTTTCCCTATTTATAGAAGACCCTTTGGTTCAGATGCTGGATGGGTTTTTTTCCAAGAAATAGAAACATCTCTAACACAAAGAACATGATAATTGCTTATTAGGGCTCTTTTTCTTCTGAAATTGGCAATTCCCTGTGATATATTATCCTAAACTACATTTATATTAACCTGGCACCACTCTGTTTATGGAGCAGGTGGTCAGAACGTATTTTCACACGTGGATGGTGTGCTTAAGGTAGTATTAGGAACTTACCTACAAAGACTCAGTCCCTCTGGATACTGGGAGATGAGTAAGATAGACTAACAGAGGCATTGTGGATCAGTTGAAAGAATTCTAGGCTCACAGTCAGAAAACTCCAGTCTTTTATCAGTATACATTCATTATTATTTGACAGTAAGTAATGCTCCCTCACCAGTTTCCTCATCTACAAAATGAAGACATTTCCCTTATTAATTTATAAATTTCCTCAAGAAATAGTTAATAGGCTTGACTTGTCAGGTTTTGATTAGAGAAGGAGAACTAATAGGAGAATACACACACACACAAAGTCATGCACCACGTAATGAGATTTCAGTCAACAATGGATTGCATATATGAGAGTAGTCCCATAAGATTAGAATACCATATTTTTACTATACCTTTTCTATGTTTAGATATACAAATACTAATCATTGTGTTACAGTTGTTCACATTATTCAGTATATTAATAGTAACATGCCTACAAGTTTGTAGCCTAGGCGTATAGTAAGCCTTTCCACATAGGTTTGTGTAAGTGCACTCTATGTTGTGCACTTACAGATCATAGAGTGTACTTCAGAACAAAAACAAATGATTGCAACATAGTCCCTGCCATCAAATAGCTCACAGAATAGTAAGAGAGTCTTAATCCGCCTGGATGTGTGCTATAATACAACTGCTTTGCCTCTTTTACCAACATAAAGTGAGATTAATGCACACAAACAAGCTTTGAAGTGTTAACATTTTAATGTTTTTTTAGAGTCTCATTTTGGATATCTTATGTTAGATTACCTCTATTTTTAAAAGCAAAACACTGGGAAATCAATTCATTCTACATATTTTGATAGATTTGTCTTACTCATTCGGTATAGTGGTGGTGCTGAACGGATAGCAACCAAGTCCCTACACTAACCCAGATTCTTCTGTTCATGTAATTATGCCTACTTTTCTAATCCACCAACCACTTTTCCATAGACAATGTTTGTCCAGATTTCATATATCTTATCCTTATTTTAAGCTGAGAAAAATAACAGACATACATTAAGAAATAGTAGCAAAATTTCTTGACCGTTAATAATAATTATGATAAACAGGAAGACAGGAAGTAGACCCTCAAAATGCTATGCTGTTATGTCAAATCTGTATTGTGAAAACTATTTGCTTATCAGCATCATCTTTAGATTTTTTTCTATTTCCTTATTAGACTATGTTTGATCCACTTATTTACCTTAATCTTCTGCCTCAGTTTCTCTTCCCACAGTGCTATCTAGTTGCATAGATTTTGTGTATTTCAAAGACCCCATATTTTCTCAGTATCATGAAAATAATGTCACAATGACAGGTGATTTCATTGAAGGGTTTGTTTCCACATCCTAAGTGTTCTGTCACCAATATCAAGAAAAGAAGATATTTCTGGATCTTTCATGAACAATATGAGACTACATGGAGAAACTTATGAAACATTCAACTACCAATAAAAAATGAATATATGCCATTTCACAGCAGAAATTATATTTTCAATTTATTTTTACTTTAATTTCACAAACACAGGGTGCTGAACACATGCTATGTACCATTCTAAGTGCTTACGAAATATTAATCTTTCTATCCTCATGACAAACTTCATTTTTATAGAGAAGGAAAGGGGCACAGAGAGGTCATGTGGTATTCCAAAGGTCACACAACTAATAAGTAATTGGGCTGGATTTGGACCAGGCAGTCTTACTCTATAGAGCAGGCATGTGTTTTTAACCACTAGTGTATGCCCTCTAAAGAACCTATATTCCCCATAAATTTATATCTGTGTGATTATTAGGGATAATCAATTTCATTAACACATAATTTGGATTATATACTCACCAGTCAAGAAACCTCTGTACATAACTCAAAGTGAAATTCTGAGAAATGCTCTAGTGAGATAACAAAATAGAATCAAATCCTACCATCGCAACCCTGCTCCATGCTTCTGATTATTGATTTTATTGAAGTTTTCTGTTTTGCACACAAACCACTAATTGTTCTTTCTCTATCAAGGCATTTAGAGAATAAAAACAAGCAAATCAGAATGAGAGAAGATTATATATTGGGCAGAACCCTAGATATTCCAGCACTAGAATTTGTCATTTGTATCAAAAGCAATAAACACAAACAACTTTAACAACACAGGTCAATAAGATGTCACTTCACTGAGCAAGTATAATACCAAATCTAATGAAAGAAATGCTTCAGGGATGGGAGAAAATGTAATCATTCTTTACAGTCCTAATGACATGTGGAAATTTTTTTTTTATTATTTCATTATATTATGGGGGTACAGATATTGTTAGGGTCACATATATTGCCCCTGCCACCCCTCCCCCCCATGCTAGAGCTTCAAGCCTGTCCAACCCCCAGGTGGTGCGCACCACACCCATTATGTAAGTATACAACCTTCCCCTCCTCCCCCCCACCTGCCCACCACCC
>VBSM01003215.1:5870689-5906580 GCA_008086735.1 Cheirogaleus medius | reverse complement strand
CCTTGGCTGTGCAGAAACTTTTTAATTTGATCAGATCCTATTTGTTTATTTTTGCTGCTGTGGCGATTGCCTTGGGGGTCTTCCTCAAAAGACATGTGGAAATTTGTTGGCTTTAATACCAAATATTATACCATGACATCATTTATTTGAAGGGGGAAATGTAGATAAAAGTAGAACCCAACGGGCTTTGAGAGGTTTCTTATTTTACAATAGTCACTTCTTAATTAATCCAAGATAATATGAATTTTATATGAATATTGATTTGTTAGTTTAAAAATACTGCCCTTGATATAGGAATATTTAAAATGAGACTTTTCATAAGAAAATAAAAGCCATCTTAATTTTTACTTTTGTATCATAATAGTTAATGAAGACTAACAGTGATATGAAGTCACCTGCTAAAATATTGTTCACTATGTCTTACATAGCAAATTCTGTATTTTATTGGTTCAGAACATATATTACCAATGAAATTAATGTTTTCAGAGATAGTAACAGACAGAAGCCAACAATCAGCATAAGAAAATTGTAATTTTAGAAGTAAAATATTTTCAGAGTTCTATGAATAAAACTATACTGCCTAAGGAAAAAAGCTGTTAACATTAATTTTTACTGTTCAAGAAATAATTACATGAAAATGATTTTTTTTTAGTAATCGTTTTTCAACATTCATCAAAAGAATGCCTCTTGAAGAAAGAAATAGGATGTTTACTTTTTAAGTTAAAAAATACTATTGGAAAAAATTTGGCAGTTTTCCTACCCTAAAAACTATTAGTACCTTCATCTTAAAGATGACTAAGCTTCTGAAGAGCCTAATAAACTTCTTTGTTGTGTTTGACATTTCCTTTTACGTAGTCTCAGCTAAAGATCAGATCATCTTGTGGCATATTTTGTTTTTTCTTGTTTTGTTCATCTTTACCCCTTTTCTGATTCGATTCCTAGTAAGAATAACAAATGCCATTCGTGGTAGTACTTTGGAGTTAAACAATTCTTTTAAGTCAATTGTCACATTTTATCTTCAAAACAACTCTGTGTGAGTAATGAGAGGAAGTGGTAGTAAAATTCTTATTCTAGTGATGGAAATATTAAGGACCAGGTTAATTAAGTGGATATGCTAGTGTATGACACATAGGGAAACTCAAACTCCAAGGTTTCAGCTTTAGCATCTGTTCCTCTTTCATTTGCATCCAGCTACTACAGTGATTTCTTTCTTCTCCCTCTGCAGTGGAGAAATCTTAAGGGTTAACCGATGCCTTCTGTGTTTTTAGTCTTACCTCTGCCAGTTATGAGCTATAGGGTTTAAGCTAGTGGTTCTCAAAGTGGTCCATGGCTAACAGCATCAGCACCACCCAGGAACTTGTAAGAAATGCAAATTCTCAGGCTCCACCTCTGAATCGGTAAATCAGCAACTCTGGGGGTGGTGTCCAGCACATCTGTTTCTGATAAACCCTCCAGGTGATGATGATGCACATGCAAGTTTGGGAAGCAGTGGTCTAGGACAAGTCCCTTTGCCACTATAGAACTTACAGTTGTTCTTTAAGGAGGTGAATGACAGCTGTGACACAGAGCTCTTGGAGGGACTGGGACAGTGAATGTGAAGCAGCTGACACACAGCATGCACTTTAGAAATGGCAACATTCCCAGTGGATTGGAGCTTTTTACAAAATTAATTCCAAATCATTCATTAAATGTTGTCCTCTGTGGAAAAGAAGTGCGGTGCGCACCTTTCTTAGACACAGTGCTATTTCTAAGCCTGAAAGAGACAGCTAATTCTAACTTACAGGTAACTTATGGATACACTTTGGCTATATTCAAACCGGTCAGCGGCTGCCATTGAAAAGAATTCAAATGCAGCCAAGTGACTTTTTTTCTACCTAGGAACTCTAGAAAAAATATCAAGGAGGGGGCATGACTTATTTCTTTGCCTCCATCATTTTATTTGCTGTTTATTTATGTGATTCTAGTTGTTGTATCACAACAGCTTTGCCCAATGGCCAATTTTAGACTTATAGCTTGAATTACGTAAAATTCTATATGAAATATGGCTCAGTAATTTACAAGTCCTTAGTTTAAAAAGTCTATAAATTCAATTTAAAGACTCAATGAAGAAAATGTTTTCAGTTTTGTTTACACTAAAACACATGGAAGTTTTCTCTCTCTCTCTCTCTCTCTCTTTTTTTCTTTTCTCATTTTGTTACCAGCTGCTTTGGTTTCATGTTGCTCTATGGAGTATAGCGGTATAAACACGCAAATCAAGCCAATTTCCCCTTCTGATTGCCTTTTCTGTCCTCTTCCTGGACCTGCAAAAGGCTTCAGTTCAGAGAAGAGCTGTTACGTACCTACTGTGTATTGAGTGCTGAGCAGTATGCGTAGGGCCATGATATCCCCATTGAGTTGGCTCTTTCTGGGGGACTGTTCTACAAACAGCCACATCAGTTGGCCACCTAAATGTTTGCTTTTAGAATAAATTAAGAGTATTGTATAATTTGCTCATGAGTTTTAATTACCAGGAAAGAGAGAAGCAGTAAGCCTGCTTTTATTTAACTCTCAGCATGCCCAGGTTCTTGAAGTTGGAAGAGAAACATCACCCAAAGGCTTTTTTTGTTTGTTTGTTTATGTTTTATTTTCAACAGTTCCTAAAAGTGGGAGATTTCTGACTTGGAGGAGATAGCGAGAAAGAACATAATACCTTGTTTTTAGTAAAGTGTAAAACTACAGGGTTTCCATAGTAATGGTAGTCTATAACCCAAGGGCACACGATTAAATAAGGTTAACTGACTAGGAAGGAGGGAAAGTATTTAGCTATAAACTAGACTTACAACTAAGTGTAACATTTTTTCAAAAGGTTACCACATCTCTGTTTATCCAATTTATATGTAGATTAAAAGATTAAAAGCTAGTTACTCCAGTATTTACAGAAAACACACGGCTCTGACTAAGTCTGTTTAGAATCTCCATTTATATCACACTCAAGATAAAGGCGGAATGCGATCCTGCTAACACTTCATAGTCCTTCGTAACAGTCATAGCCTTAACTGCTCCCAGCAACCTGCATCTTCTAGCTCTAAATTATGCACTGGTGCTTTAAATGAGGAGATCTTGACGGGAAAACTGATAGCGTCCACTTCTGCCTAGCCTCAGCCTTCTCACTGCACCTCAAGAACACTGTTAAATCATTTGCCCAAGCATTTATTTTTCTAGGCTCCACCTCGGATTTAATCACTTACTGATCTTCCTGCCAAAGTCTTTGTGCTGGTGAAACAGGGCAACTCGGGTCCAGGCAGAACCTGCTGTTTCTTGCTTCTGTCCAAAGGGTCAGTGATTTTATAATTGAATGGAGTAATTGTTCTGGGTTTTTTTGTTTTGTTTTGTTTTTACCTTTAAAGAAAATTCTAAAGGCTTGAAAACTCTAAGATAAGGAGAAAAGTCGACCTAAAAACAATGCCATCTCACAAACCTTTAGCCAGCAGAAAACAGATCATCTTTGTTACGCTTTGGCTGGGTAACATTGCACATATTATCGGGTAATCGAGGTCAGTGGAGACACATGGACTTTATTTTCCCAGGTACCTTTCTTTTCTAGCCTAAATGATGGACCTCAGTCAGGCACATAGCCCTCCTTACAGAGTGAGTTGCTGATTCATTGGGTGCATTTAGTATGTTCATATGATAGATACTTAAAAGTTCAAGGCTATCATTTTGAATTCTCAGGCTCTATAGTTCCCTTTAGTATTTTATGCTGTATCTATCTGGTTGACCACAAATGTATTGAAAACTGCATAATTTTGCTAAACCTGTTAGATCACCTGAAAAGTGAAAGTGTCATCCACTTTATTTTAGCTCAATTGTCACAAATGTCACCAAAACATTGCTCTGAAATATTCTTCAGGAAATGTGTGGCTATTAAAGATTCAAAATCCTTAGCCTGGCAGGTAAAAGCTTTGCCATTTAGGGTCCAACTTGATATTTTGGTCTTCTCGCCTTCTCTTCTCTTCCAGGACTCCAGCTGCCCTACTTTACAAAAATGCCTTGTTTTTTCTCCCGTTTGGAGAATACAAGTCCTCTCCCACTTGACTCTGACCCATCTAAGCATGCCTTTCAAAGTGATAGCCACATTCACCTTTGACATGACACCTTGCCAGTGGAATTAAACCGACAAGGAGTATGTCCTTCTCGGAACTGATTCCTATGTCCTCTTTCTCTCCTCCTCGTGTGAGCATCACCTGTGATCATTTCCCACTCATTTGACTGTTAACTGAAATAAAACTGAAGTAAAAATGCAATTTAAGTGATAAGATAATTTTCTCTTTCTTATATCTTGTCTTCTAAATAGCTTGCTAACTTCCTGTGGACTAGGATCATGTCTTATAAATGTGCTAACAACTTATTACCCTCCTTGAATATAACAGGCAGAGTAATAGCATTTATTTTGGGGGTGGCGAAGAATAAAAATTAGGCTTAGGAATGCTATATAATAATAATATTTTCTTCTTGATAGGATTTGCTGCAAACAAATTGAAAATAAGCAGTATTTATTTTAGACCCTCCTTCTCAACACCCTACACTGTCCCCACTACACACACACACACACACAAATATACACACACTCCTCCTTCTGATGCATCTATTTCATCTGTTTTACTGGTTGAAAAATGTGGTTTTCTGCTTTTGCCCCAGATAGACCTTCAGTTTCTTGCTATTACCTGGGCAGGGCTTTATTAGAGGAGCTGCTTTGCCTGACTTTAGCGCATACCCTCCAATCATCCTGATATTCTAATCCATGGAGAGTCATCTCTTGCTCACTGACCCTCCCATTTCATATTTACATTTAATTTGAGCATTTAGGGTACACCATTCCATACAATCGAATGTTAACATGTTGAGTGCTATGATGTCCTGGGTGAGAGTTGTAGTTTAGGATAGATGGGAGGGGTGGAGGTTACTTGCATCATTTAAGCTGAGCTTCATTTATAGGCCAGGAAAACGAATGTTATACAATACCAAAAAGTTTAAAATTTGTTCTGCACTATAAATAACAGAGTCCTAAAGTATCTATGTAAAAGCACATTGGGATGAACCATAGAAAGCTCTCTCTCTCTCTTTTATTTTGTTTTTATCGTTTTATGAGTCTTTGTTTCTATATAGGATTGAAATAACTTGGAAAATATATTTCAAATGTTTGCTTGCTACTTTTGGCCTGTATATTTAGACTTATGGAATAAACCACATAGGCAGATTTATACCCCCCCCTCAAGAAAATATACATCCAGTGACCTGCAGATATAATGTACAGTTAAAGAGCAACATTTTAAGATTTCTATTACCTCATGATAATGGGATATGTTGCAACCTAGGAGTAAGCTTAATATCTAAAATGGCATTTCTGGAAAACGAACTCAGAGCATGAGTTATATAATCAGGCAGCTGGTTCTACAATTGGAAATAACTGAAATACTTACTAGACCATTGTGTCTGTGAAGATTCTCTAGAGAAACAAGACCAATAAGGTAGATAAGTAGATAGATAGACATCTATTGATAAAACAAAAGGAGATTTTTATGGGAATTGGCTCATGCAATTATGGAGGCTGAGAAGTCCCACAATATGCTACCTTGTAGCTGGCGAACCAGGAAAGTTGGAGGTATAATTCAGTCTAATTCTAAAGCCCTAAGAACCAGGAGAGCCAATGGTATAACTTTAGTTTAAGTGGAAAGGATGGAGAACCTGGACCTCTGATGTCTGAGCGCAAGAGAAGATGGATGTCCCATCTCCAAAATGGAAAGTGAGTTTGCCCTTTCTCCACCTTTCCCTCTGGATTGGATGATGCCCCAACACTGGTGTGGGCAATCTCTTTTACTCAGTCAACTAATCTAACTGCTAATTTTTTTCCAGAAACACACTCACAGATGTACCCAGAAATAATGTTTTACTGGCTATCTGGGCGACTCTTAGCCCAGTAAAGCTGACACATAAAATTAACCATCATATCTACCAATTTTCAGGGGTTAAAAGTTAGGTAAAAGATTCCTCAGACAGGAATAAACAGGTAGAAGAAAACCTAAAAGATATAAAATAACCTTTCAAATGTAAGTATGGATGCTATACCATATTAGTTGACTAAGGCTGCTGTAACAAAGTACCACAAACTGGGTGGTTTAAAACAAAAGGAATTTATTCTCTTATGGTTCAAGAGGCTAGAAAGTCTCTTCTCTAGGGGAGAATGTTCCGGTGCCACTTTTAGCTTCTGTTAGCCCTCGGCATTCCTTGGCTTGTGGCTGCATAACTCCGATCTCTGCCTCCATCTTTGTATGGACTTCTTCTCTGTGTGTGTCTGTGTCTAGATTTCCCTTTCCTATAAGGACATCAGTCATATTGAATTGGGACCCACTCTCAATGACTTATGCTTAACTCGATTACATCTGCGAAGACCCTTTTACCAAATAAGGTCACATTCAGAGGTATGACAAATTAGGACTTCAAAAATTTTTTGGAGGGGACACAATCCAACCCATAATAGATGGTGATGCCAAAGAAATGAGAGACTCCTTGCTTTCCTTAGAGTAGAGAAGCACAGTGAAATTAAGGATGACTTTGCTTTCCTTTTCTCACTAATAATTCCATCTATTATTGTGCTTTTAGTTAATGTTGGCCATTATGGGATGGTAAGATAATACTATATGTAAGCACTTATTTTTCTACTTATTATTTGAATCTTTCATCCCTTTGAAGAGGCATGGCTGACTATTCTTCTGTAATTTCCCATAACAATTTGAATTTGATTATATTGATAAGCAGGTGATCTTAGTACCGATAGGAAACAAAATGGAAAAACATGTTTCATAAAGAGGAAGGAAAAAATTTTAAAAAATGGGTCAATAAAGGGCAAAAAATTTACCATAGATTGGAGAAAGGTGAAATATAGGAAGCACTCTCATGAATAGTTACCCTATAAACATGGGGCAAACTGGGATTTGAGTATTGACACAGCAGCTTATGACTCAGATTTTCTTCCATAACTTCTCTTGAGCCCCAGACAGCCCTGTGTTCTGAAGCTTCCTCTATATTTTCCAGACTTCCTAGCCTAAAGAGAAATAACAATACTAACATTTGCATTTACTTAAGGCTTTGGAAAAAGTCAAAGTGAAAATAAAAGTAACCTTCAAGAAGTGTCTGCATGGAATAACTTACTCAACTATTTGGCCAAGAGTATCTTTTGGTCCTTATTTTCATGGCAGCAAGAGCAATATTTTCAAGCAATAGAGGGTGGGGCAGGTTGGAAAGGTGGGAATCTCAGCTGAATCATTCTATGAGGGAAAACATCTACATGCTGAAAAGAAATTGATAGTCAGTGTTAGAACTGAAAATTTGAGAAGTGATGAAACTTGAACTGCTAACAGTTAGCAAAATTATATATTGTATATACAGATATCATCCAGATTTAAAGGATGGGCTTACCAAATATCTCAATTATCATCTGTCCATTATACTTATTTATTAGTTAATGTGGTGAAAGGTGGGGAAAATAGTAAAATGCAATTACTTGATTTTTTGTGATTAACACAAATTTGAAGAGGTAGATTTGACAAGGCTGAAATTTATTATACCACAATCCCCCATAGTTTTAAAACAATTTTGGACTGTTACATAGAGTCACACTTGAAAGTGAATGCAAACTAGCCAAGCCATGCTTCCAAGAACGTGATGGATCTTACTTGCCTGTAGTTAACCAGTCCTGAGAAATGGCAGGAATTGTTTTTCTCCAGATCCTATATTGCAAGGCCATAAAATTTGTCCCCAGAAAACCTTCATCACTGAGCATTTGTTTCAATAGTTTTCATTAAGATTAGAAAGATTGAATTATAGTTAAATCAATCAAGCTTTAATATATTGGCTAATAGATAATTGGATTTCTAAGAGAGGGAAGCTGCCCTGGGTGGGGAGTAGGGGGGGTGAAAAAAAGATTAGATGTATTTTTTTGACTCATCTTATTATGGAAGTTTCTGAATAATTTTTTTAGTTTATTCACAAATTACTAAATTAATAAGTATTGGTGTGGAGGCTATCGGTTCAAGAAGCATATTTGTATAAATTTGTTGGCCCACATTTCATTTACCACCATGGTGTGTTATTCATCTTGAGAGGCTGAATATACAAGTGAATAATGGCCAAGCGATATATGACAAAACAACTGTGACCATAATCTCTGCAGCAACCGTGACTTTTGTAGCAATTGGCCCAAAATAGTCAGAACTTGGTGAACGACTGCCAGCTTCCCTAATGTTTGCTCTCACTTCTAACTCAGAGCCAACCAGACAAAGAAAATATCCTTCCTCAACTGATCACATAGGATGCCCTGCTTCAACTTAGCCTGCCCCAGTTTCCAGGCCAACAGCTTTTGATCAGGGCACACCTAACCCTGTCTTTCTGTTCCATTATAAAGCTTTCCCACTGCCTGCCTTTGAGTCTCTGCCAAACAAAAGTAGTGGTGCCTGATTCCCTTGCTATAGCAAGCTCTGAATAAATAGCCTCTGCTTGTTCTGGTTTGGATGGTTTTTGTTTATTTCCACAGACTTTATTATGATCTCTATACAGAAACCTTTAAATAGCAAAATTATCCATGCCCAAAAATCATTTAGGGCCCCTGGATATCAAATGTGGAGCCACTGATTTTGAAAGCCAGAAAAATTGTTGGGACTGGTTCAAATTTGGGTCAAGATTCCTTTGATCTAACTCAGATCTGTGATAATTTGGCATTTATATTACAAGGCCCTTTTTTCAGTTCATCTCAGCAAAAGTCTCACTGCTTGTGCATGTCTTGTTTGAGTAGTTGCTTCTTTGTAAAACTACTCAGAGGTAATATGACGATTACCTGTGGATAGTTCAAATTGGCTCTGTGTCTTTGAAAAAGTCTATTTTGCCTTCATTGACTGAGAAGTGTGTGATATCTGATATTAGATAGTTTCAGTTTAAATTCTGCCAATAACTTTTATTCATTGGGTGAGTTTAAGAGAGTATATTAGCATAATTAAATCTCAATTTTTTTAATTTAAAAATTGCTATAGTGACATTAGCTCCTATCTTACAGGGTTGCTTAAGAATGAAAAGAGATGATTCCTGTAAAATAGTTATCAAAGTCCTAATATGTAACACTTATTCAATAATACGTAATAGCTATTACTACACCAAAATATGTGCCTATATTTCCAAATTGATGATCTTTTGTACCTTTGATGTGACAACATAGCATTCTTGGAAATTGCTGAAAACTCGATAATTTGTCAGATGTTATTAGGCATTGGATAAGCAATGCTAAAAGAAAATAGATGCATTAAGTGACACAGAGAATTAAGGAGCTGTCTTCATAATTCAGGTGATAGCAACCTTCTACTATCCTAAAAATCAAGCCTCTCAGAACTAACATGATTTAGTATTAGGCAATTTCACCTCAGCATTCTCAGTGGCTTCTCCTTATAGAGAAGCTTACAGCTAGTAACCTGGTCAAGGTTTTCGGATACAAATTGTATTTTTTAAGAGTATAAAAAAATATACATTGAAAAGATGATACTCCAGAGGCACAGAAAGATACATGACGTGGCCAACCAAAAGGTAACATGCCCTAACATAGTATATCTTCTCTATTCTTTTTGAAACCCTATTACAATCAAAGAAACCTCTGACATGGTGAAATGCTCATTTTGCAGACATGACGTGGGCAAGTTTGGTTTCTGAATAAAACAAAGGAAAAAATTCCTGGACATTTTATGTGCATTTTTGTTAACGCAATCACAGATACAAAGTTAGCCATCCAATCCCAAATGAGACATGACCTCACTGGAGCAGGGTGGGTGTTGCTTGACTAAATTATGGAGTTCCACATAAAGGACACGTCGATTACACTGCCTGAGTGCTCCCATCTCTTCGCCGATGTCAGGGATTTATTCCGGGAAGTCTTTAGCAAATATTTTTAGAACAAATATTTTGTGGGAATTTCACTGTTTTTGTCACAAAGGTTATTTAGTGGTCCAACTGGAAACCAAGAATGGAATGAGTTACCTTATTAAAATTCTTAAATCAAGAAGTGTTTATTTCATTTGGTGAATTTCAGTAGAAATGAGAGGAGAAGGTCATAATGGGGAGTTGAGGGGGATCTGTCAGGAGTGCCAAGAACACTTTTTCAAATTATGTATATTCTAATAGATTCTGGAGGAAATGTTACTAAGAACAAGCCTTCAATGTAGCCCCATATAGCGTATTTTCAACTTTCCTATGAAGACAATTTCAAATATTTTCCATTTCTCTTTAAATCCCTATTTCTATCTCCTTTACCCTAACCCTTTCTATTTAACAGGAAAATAATATCACAAACTTCTTGCCTCCCAACCTATAGACTCAATTGCATCTGTGACCGTTCGTTCCTTGGGATCACCCTTGACTCTTTCTCAGCCCTCTACTCTGCCATTTCATCTCCTATCATTTCTCCCTTTGCTCCCTAATGGATTTCTGATTTTTGTGGATCCTGACTTCCACGTATCTCTTGGATCCATTTCCTTTGCTTTACTCCCCTACATGATGCAATATCATCCTTACTGACCTTTCTATCTTTTGTCTGGCCAATCTATTCTCACTACCAGAGCCATAATCTTCAATATGAATCTTACATACTTTATTTTTATGCTAATTAGATTGTATTAGTCTCCTGATCTCTTTAATGCTCCCCTAGAATTATCCAAATTCTTTAGTGTGATCTGCCAGATGCTGCTCACCATTCCAGCTCTATCTCCTATTTCCCCACATCTTAGATCCCATGATGAACCATTTTCATTTTTCCTGCTAGCTCCTATTCAGTGCTAACACAGTTTGTCTCAATTGGTTTCATTCAGCATGAATAGAGTCAGGGTGTAAATTGCACCCTTGGGGAAATGTGACTCAACAAGTAACTACTGTAGAAGAGATTCACTGAAAAACAAACATATTCATGACTTTTCAGAAATTAAGAGCCAACCAAGAGTGGAAAATGCTAAAACATAAAAATAAGTTTATTCATTAGTAGAGTTTTGAGTTTCCTTAATTCATAATAAGGACTTAAATGCTTACTGAATTATATGAAAATATTCTTCTACTTTAAGATAGATCACATTTGCAGTATCACTTTTAACAAGACAGCAGTTTAAATTCACTTTCTTTTCCTTTCCACTAAAAACAAAACCTTTAAATATGGCTTAGTGGTTTATAATAACTGCTTAGAGTATATATAATATAATGAGAATGTACACTGATATATTGACTTTGCCCAATTTTATTTCCAGCACTGACATCAAAGACCATTTTTTTCCTGACCCAAATATTGGAAGCTAGAGGCTTTATATGTGACGTTGTATACTTTACCCACTCATAGTAGCTTTGAAGTTGAATTTTGAGTGTAATTGAACCTTTGAAGGGGAATTTTGAGTAGACTCTGGACTAATTTGGGGCTGGTCAAACAACACCTCAATAATTAGGAATTAAAATGCATTACATTTTAAAAAGGACATTCAGAGAACAACTATCACATTGAGATAGTTAAGTCACATCTAAGATGTGACTTATAATTCAGTGTAGTGCTAAAGCTAGCTCACAAGAGTTGATTATGCACACCTCTTACCAACTCCACGTTAATAGACCTCACATCAGTAACTTGAAATCATCCATGATTGGAGTATTTACACCACAGAAATTGGAAGCTCTAGAAGTCAGTCCATTTGTTTCCCCCAGAAAGGCAGTTGTTAAGATTTTCCAGCACACCACTGCTGATAAACAAGTTGACCATATGTCCCAGCAGTCTTGGTTGTCCTGGTAACCCATGACTCAGCATTTCTACACACCGTTTTCACCATCAAAAATAACACATGCAATAATCAGTAGGGATATCGGAACTAATAGGAGGCTTTAGAAATTTTTCACTGGAAGAAGTGAAGACTGAGTTGGAAGGTAAGAAGCAACTACAAGTTTCTTATCTTTATTTATCTGAAGAGCTGGCTGCAGGAAGTAGTACAAGACTTGTTTTGCAGAGCTTCAGAGGACAGCATGAGGACAGGAAAGTCTTGTGAAAAACACAGGGAGACACATTTTTATCTGAGTTTAAGGAAGGACTCCCTCTTTGGTAATTTTGAGTCATCATAAATAAGAACAGAGACGTGGAGGGTTGAGTGTTGTTCCGGTGACTGAAACTGCTCAGGAAGAGAGTGAGAACCACTTTGAGGGGGTTCACAGCCATTCTTGCTGTGTTAGTGATCTTCTGATGGCTCCCATTATAAGTTGAACCTTCTCATGACATTACCTGACTCAATCATTTTGGTAGTCATCTCAGAGGATCTTTGCCTGACGATGTGTGTGTTTGGGAGAAGGTGCAACAAACCAACAAGAAAAATAATTCATTCAAATTCAGAAAGAAGTGACCCAAACAGAAACTCATATTCAGCCTCACTGTTCTGCTTTAAAATTAAATAAGTATCATTAATTAGAGAGAAACAATATGCCAACCAAGTCGCTACTGATTTATTTATGATTTCAGATTTTGAACTCTATAATATAGTCTACTTCATATCAGCACAGTTCGGCCAAAGAAAGGAAAATACGTCAGAGAGGTTCAAATAACTTTAGAATCATGAGTAGCGGGGGAGACCTTGGGAAGGAAAGTCTGTTAGGTAGTGAGAACTTCAGACACTTCCTCTGTATCCTACAGTAGCTAGGCAGTTAGAATAACAGGAAGCCTTCAGGTCCGCAAAAATGGCACCTGTGAAGTTTGTTTGGGTCTGTCTGAAGGCATGGTTTCAGCAGGGGCTGAGCCTGTAGCTGTACGAAACAACTTGAATTTTTTTATTGGGCATGCAAAATCGGGTTAAAGTTAAATTTTTTTCTCCATTACCTAGTGTCTATATGGTATCATATAAAAGTCAGATTTTTTTCCTCTATTTCAAATTACTTTACTGAATCAGACAGTTTGATTATCATATGGATTATCAGAATAGTTCATACAGTATTTCTTCTCTAAGATCAATGCCTTTCATTTGCACACCTTTAATCTTGCCTAACACTTCTCTGCCCATTCCTATGGCCACGTAAGGTCTTTTAGAACTTTTCATTTTCTGTCTCTTCACTACTAGGCAACTTTACTCTTGCCCACCAACCTACACACATCTCTTTATATTCTCCCAGTCGGATTTCTTTAACACTTAGATAGCATTCACTTTTGCCTGCTACTGTTTTAAGTACTTTACAAATATTAATTCATTTACTTCTGCTAAGAGCTGTATGCAATTGATAATTTTATTATTTATCTTTTGCAGATTAGGGGATTGAGGCATAGAGTGGTTAAATAAAGTACCTGGAGTCAGGATTCCAATTGACAGAGTGGTTCTCTGTATCAGCTTTTAACCACTAGGTTGCCACTCAATTTAAACAGAAAAAAATTAAATGAATCTTAACATGATACTCTGAAAAGCCTGTGTTTGCACTCTTCTTACATGAAAATGTGCTTTATCTCTACTCATTTTTCCTGAAGTCCAGCTTTCTACTTTTCTACTTATGAATATATATTTTCATAAGTCTTACCACAGAGCTATATGAAATTCAATGTTACGAACATTGCTTCCTTTTTTACACATTTTACGCATGTACTCTCTCCTTAAAGAATCCACCTTTATTGTATTTTATGAAAAAAACCCAACATTTATATATTTCACGAGTCCATATTCTATTATACATTGCACTAACCAAGAGTAAAACTCATCTACTTGGTTCTTTGAGTCTAGGACAGTGATTCTCAACCTGGGGTCACTGTGCTCACCAAGGGGTATTTGGCACATTTTTGGATGTCATGGTGGGGTTTGGTGTCATACTGGCATCTAGTGGGAAGAGTTTAGGGATGCTGCTAACATCCTATAAGTCATAGAACATCTTCCCGCAGTAGAGAATTATCTGGTGTAAAATGTCAAGGTTGAGAAACCCAAGTCTAGGATATTCTGTGCATGTTAAATTATTCTTCTGAATACAATTTAGGTCCCTTATCAATGGCACTACAAAAGCTATATGAAAACTATATATAGTTTATATATATATATAAACTATATCCATCATTAATATATCAACCTGTTAGATTAAGTAGACCCCATTGTTTCTTATGTTTCATTTTCTCTTTTGGTGTATAAAGGTATAAAGAACTCAGACCTACAACCTAGTCATAATACTAATGTCACTATAAAGTAATAAATGATTATAATTGTAGATCTCTTTAGTGTTACTTTATTCACAAACTCATTCATATTTTAAAGAAATAAGTATTGTTTTTGTAGGTTATATCAATTTACTTCACATAAGAACAGCATATTTCAGCCTCTGATTCCCATTTAATATTAACAAAACCAAGAAATAAGTATTAAGCATTAACTGTACACCAATCAATATTCTAAGTGAACAAGTACTTTAGAATTAGGTTATGATGAATTTGTAGACAGTTGGGATTATTTTAGTTAATGTTTACTGAAAAGTCATTATTATGGAATTTATATTTTCTATAGTTTACATTGTTTTACACAGTTATGAAAACAACAAATGTTTTATTTAAGAAGAAATTAAGTAAAGTATTTTACATAATGTAGGAAAAATAAGATAGAAAATAATGATTGAATTATTCATTTTTTACCCAATTAGTTGAAACTGGTGGTTAGCAACATTAGATGTGCAAAGAGGACCCAGTGGTTGATCCAATAACAGTACTCCATTCTCTCCCCATGATTTTGCAATGAAACCATGAGACCAAACAGGATACTTTCTTCATGTTGACCAAAACTATTTATTTTTGATAGAAATAACACACAAGACTAATTGCAGGACATTTGCTTAATTGAAACATGAGTCGGTTGGGAACATCTTATGTGATAAATTGTACCATCTCCCACATCAAAACAAAACACAACCCTTTCCCTGAAAAATAAACCTCTTGATGCCCACATCTCCACCCATTTATCACCACATTTTCCTACTCCATTTCACAGCAGACACTCCCTGTAGGTTTGATGCATGCTTTCTCAACTTCCTCTCCTGTTCTCACTTGTTCTTAGTCTAATCAGGCATTTGTCTCCAAAACCTCTATTGTGACATTTTTATCAAGGCCACAAGTGGCATTACATTGCCAGATCCAGGGCTAATTCTTAGTCCTCTTCTTAACGTATCATTAGTATCTGACGCTGTTGATCACTGCCTTCTTCTGGTAACACTTTCTCCGCTTCATACCACATTTCACAATTTTCCTTCTACTTCAATCCACTCTCCTTCTCAACTACCTTTCTTGGATCCTCCTCATCTTCCTAACATCAAACTGAGTTTTCCTAGGTCTTAGTTATTGAAACCCTTCCCTTTTCTAACTACTCTGACTCTTGTGTGGTTTCATCCATGTTCATGGTTTTAAATACCCTAAATATGCATGGATAACTTCCAATCTTATACCTTAACTCTGGTGCTCAACTCTGACCTCCAGACGAATATATTATCTACTTGACATTTTTGACTGTCAGAGAGCATATCACGTTTTACCACAATAAAAACATTGATTCCCCCACTTCAAATCTCCTTCTCTCCCAGTTCCATCATCCTCAGTAAATAGCACCAGCATTTACTCAGTTTCTCACAAATGTCAGTGTTTCCACGTCTAGCCCATTCCAAACTATAAGACTTACTGATAAATGAAAAATGAACATTAACTAGAAAATCACTCCCTCTCCTATCTCAAACTTAGAGGAAGCAAACAAGCAAGCTGCAAAACAAAACGAAAGCTTCTTGGGAGAACATCTAAACTTTATCCCTGGAATCAAGACTGACCTCGTCAATAGTCTTTCTGGGGTCACATGCTTCCTCGGAGCTCATATGAAATGATGTTGGGCAAGATGCTGTTTGCCTTAGGTGTAGGATTACATGGTCAGACAGGGTGTGTGTTTGCGTAGAAACAGCTTTACTGTGACAGTAACAGAGCACCTGCACCTAGAAGAACACACTTGGAAGAAGTTGTACAAATCCTAAAAATGACAGTAAGAGAAAACTGAGCCTTCTTGGACAATAAGAAGTTCAGAGGCAACGTGTGAGGCCACTTTGTGATTTGAGAAGATTCTTATTATTCAATAAGCTCACCAAAGTTTGATCCAAAGACAAAGATACAAATGGGAATGCAGGAAGGATCTTTTTCTTGATTCTTGCTTTCTGTCTGCCACCGATGGCAAGACCATCTACTATGGGTAGGCATGGGAACCAGTTAAAGAAAGTGTCGATTCACTAGAGTGAAGCTGAGAACTCAGTGGCCTTTGTCTGTGGTGAATGTGTCCGGAAAGGCAAAGAAGAGCGAGATTCTCCGGTGGGGTTTCTCATCTCCATGGCGGTAGGTGCTGACAGCGTCAGAGAGAGCACTAACTAACAGGGCAACGAGAAAGGAGCCCTGAGATGCCTAGCTGCAGTGCTCTTACAGGATAAAAAGGACATGGGGTTTGGATCTGAACTTCATTATCTTCAACTAAGGTAAGACCGTGTAGTAGTGGATTACAAAGTGATCCAAGCCTGGGCTAATTGCCTGCCTGCTATCTTAAGCTCCTTCTTGTTGTGTGTATCCCTGTTAATAGGCACCTTTATGCTGCTTTCTTTGGCTCAGTAGTCATGCTTGATTGATGCGTGGTCTATGGCTGGGAATAATTTTTCTTTCTGTTATATAATCCCTGGGGAATGTTGAACCAAACAGATTAAAGATGCTAGTGCGATTTACAGATCTGTTAAGGGAAGTAACATTCAGAGACGTGGAGAGACTAAAAGGATGATGACTTAGCTAGCTGACACTACTGATTGACGTGGGACAATGTGGAAGAGGTGAAGCTTTAATTTCCTGTGGAAATAGTCATTCATAAACCGTCTTTTTGTATGCCTTTGTCACTCTTCCACTGTTGCAAAGTGACAACAAAGAATTTGAAACGGTGAGAAAATAGGCTGTCATCTATTTCAAATTAATTACATCTTCACAGCTAAAAGTACAAACAGAAATGCCGTAAAACCCTAGAAAAACAACTGCTAAGAGGTACTTCAAAAAATAACAAGATCTTCAAGCACTGAAATCTGATTAGGTATAAAAGCACTGGGCTTTCTAACTTTTAATGTTTTTCATCTACTCATTGTTTTCTTTCAATTTGTAATCTAGACTGCTGCTATGTAGTAAGTAACACCTACTATATTCCATGCCTTCTGGTTTCCATTTTACTAGTAGAAGTGACACAGGTTGAAAGAATGAAGTTCGTCTACATGAAAATTCTAAGAGAGTATAGATGCATGGCCATGTGTTTAACCATAAATGTCTTATGAAACACTTTAAGCCTCTCTTTTTAAAGCCCCCCTTACCCTCTCCCCCTTGCTTTTATTTCCTATGAGTCTTGAAATAATCCTGAGAATTCAGAGGGAGTGAGAGGCAATATCCCCCCAGTTATGAAAGCCCATAGGCTGGAAGGTAGAAACCAAATTAACTATGCATTAGTGGTATGACCCCCCACCAAATTACTCAGCTTCTCTCTGCCTCCTTTCCAAAACCTTTAATAGTATCTATATCTTAGATGTTATTTAATTTCATTTGATATGGTACCTGGCACATACAGAGCATGAGCTAAATGGAGACAATTATTATAGCTCTATTTTAGGGAGGAGGGAGACTCTGATATAAAGGGTGATAGTGGGTTAATAGCTAAGGGCAGAGCAATCCCAAATGGCTCAACTCCAAGGAATACATGTTTTGTTCTCAGGTTTGAGAAGATCTGAGCCAATTGCAATTTTGTAATGAGAAAGGTGGAATACAGTTGAAATGTCAAAAGTGGTTCTGGCAATTTATACCAGCCCTGATCTACTCCTGCCATTGTTTTCTGACCAGCCAAATTCAGCTTTCAGCTTCCAGACACCCACATTCCAGCCCTGGGCCTTGCCCCTCTGAGGAGCTCGATCTCTGCGGGTCAGTGATGCTGCTGAGGTCAGGGAAGGTGTCTTGGGATGGGCTGGAATGAGAGGTGATGAGGGTCAAGAAGAGAGTTAGGGCCAGGAACATTCTTTTGTGTACACATAGTTTAATAAAGACAAATCAATCATTTCACAGTTTGATCTTTATATATGGCCACATCAAGATATCTGCTTTAAAGTTGCTATGTCCCGATGGCCTTTTCTCCTGGTGTCACAATGGCTGCTTCAATTCAGCCAAGGTAGAAGTTCCTGTTTTGTCTGAGTGCCTAAGCTTCAGGTGAAAATACTGACATTTATGGGACACCTACTGTTTTACAATAGCTATCTAATTTAATTCTCATAATTGTCCTTGTTAAAGGGATGGGGATCACAGAAGTAAAATAACTGGTCTGAGTTCACTTAGGTAAATTGTGGAGATGAGATGCAAACAGAAATCAGTCTAACTCCAAAAATCAAATCTGAGTAATGGAGGTAAAGGCACTATTTTGTTTCCATTATATAAATCTGCGATCTCCAATCCCCAGGCCATGGACTGGGTCTATGGCCTGTTAGGAACTGGGCCACAGAGCAGGAAGTGAGCATCAGGCCAGCCAGCAAAGCTTCGTCTGTATTTACGGTTGCTCCCCATCGCTCACAGCACCTCATAAGCTCCACTTCCTGTCAGATCAGATTCTCATAGGAACACGAACCCTACTGTAAACCACACATGCGAGGCATCTAGGTTGTGTGCTCCTTATGAGAATCTAACGCCTGATGATCTGAGGTGGAGCTGAGGCGGTGATGCTAGCGCTGGGGAGCGGCTGCAAATACAGATTATCAGAGAGGTTGGGTATTAGCAGAGAGGTTTGACTGCACAATAAATGTAATGTGCTTGAGTCATCCCGAACCATCTCCCCGCTGCCCCCAATCCATGGAAAAATTGTCTTCCAAAAAACCAGTCCCTGGTGCCAAAATAGTTGGGGACTGCTGATATAAATAATAGATCTGGAATCACAAGTTGTGATGGGATCCAGACCATCAAAACTTGAATTTGTTTCACATTAAGAGGCAGCACATCTTACATTACGAGGGATTCAGGGGCACCCTGTAACACCAGAGTAACTGATTCAGAGACAGCTCCTGTCCTTGGAAATTTTCCTTGTAGCCATTGTGCTGGGTTTTCCTTAATTGTTACTCAGAAAGTTCTTGATGCAGTCTGCAGTCTGGGTTTTTTTTTTTAAGTTTGAGCCATATGTAGAGTTACAAAACGAAAATGAAAACATGTCAGCTAAAATTATACAAAAAGTCAAGGCAATGAGCAAAGGCACAGATAGTACCAAAATGGGTCGAGATGATCTTTCCTGTTGGCATGACAAATACAGCTCATAATTTTTAAAAAAAATTAGAAGATTCACTTGTTTTGATTTTATTGAGAAGGTGAAGTCCGACATTGTTTATTTTTAATCCTGTTGGGCAGACTTTCACCACTGTTCATCTCATAAAATTGGAGTGAGCGTTATTTACTAGTTAATAAAAAATAGCATAACATAAAACTTTAAAATACGAGTGGCAAAAGAGAACTTCAGAGTTATCTAGTTCAACTTCATAACAGATTCAGGAAGCTCTTCTATAAATTCTTCAAGTAATCTCATTGTTAGAGATACTAACAACAAAAACATTCTTCTTGATTCAAATATTAAATATTAAATCTACATCCCTATAAATCCCATAAGCAGATCCGAGTCCCACCCTCTGTACCATTGCAGAGAAGGGCCCCTGTCTCTGCTGCAGATGAGCACAGGCTGCCGCAGCTAAGCATTGCAGGGCGTGAGTGACTTGGAGTACAGCTAGATCACAGTACAGGGAACACAGTTGGTGTTCAATAAAGGTTTTGAGTATGTGAGTATATATCTTATTTAAGAGTTTCTTGCTTTTATTACTTCCAATGGGAATTCTGTGTGGATGAAAAACTATTTTTATTGAATCTTTGCCTTGATTTTTCTGGGAAAGATGTATTTTAAGCCCAAGGCCACCCCTTCCTCCCTGTCTACCTGCTCATCATTGCTAGCCTCCTGAGCTAGACACTGATCAGTGTTTTAGTGTAATCCGTTGCCTAAATTTCCTTGCCTGTGAATTTCCCCAATCCCTTGAGCTGAGGGCATTTGATTTCACCTGGCCCCTCTGGTCCAGGTTCTGGGATGGGTCATTCCTTAGAACACCTAAGTGAGTAGCTGTAAAACCCATCTCAGGGGACTCGGCCAGCACTTTTTTGCAGTCAGTTCTGCTCTGAACTTGTACCCCAGTCCTGGTGATGGGACTTTCTCCTTTTTCCCGAGTTCAGGTCCATAGACCCACCTTCACCCTGATTTTGTTTCCAACAGCTCCTTTACTCATTAAGGCTCAACACTTCAGTGCTAGAATGCGACAAATTTCTCATAGTCTTTTTTCCCCAACATTTATTACCTTGTGACCCTGGAAAAGTATACTAAACTAGGTAAATTTCAATTTTTCATCCTCAAAATAGGAATAATATCAATTTCTGATTCTCAGGGTTATTGGGACAATTAAACAGATTTCATGAATATAAAGTGCCTGGCACTTAAGGAGTGTTTTTCTCTGGCTGAGAATTGTTATCTCACCCGTATCCTCTCTCAGTCTAGAGATACCAAACCCCAACTTTGTACCTGGGGCCCCAATCACTTTTTTGCCATAAGTCTTTGATACAGAATGTGTGCCTACTTAAATATCTACACACTGCCTATTCTCACTTGTCCTAACCTCCCTAACACTGTGTTTTCCCTTCCGTCTCTCCCCTTGTTCTATCACTGGGTGTTTGTTAAGCCGATTATTTATAGTCCTGCCACCCTTTTCTCCCTGTATGTCCTTGCATAGGCATAGCTGGACCTGCCCAAGCACAGCCAGTGCCCCACTCCAGCAGGCAATCCTAAATGTTTGGCTTTAGACCTCAAAAGTCTGGCCATTACATTGCCTGTAATCCACATGTCAGACGTGATACTTAGAAGGTCATCACTACCTTCTCCCTGAATAAGTCCTCCCAGACCCTGGGACGATGCTTGCAGCTCCCCAGGCCCTCATGCATCTGAGCAAGGAGCTGTGAGAGCTGCAGGCCATTAGCAATGGTCTCCCCAGGACTGAAAGATTCAGAATCCTGGCTGTCCCCCTTCTACAAGGTTAGGAGATAGAGCTCTCCAAATTGGAAGGCACTGCTTCCACCTACGAAAGTCTGCACTGCAATGATAATATGTGCTTTACCCTGTAGAGTTTCTTTGCAAATAAAGATGGAAACGTGCTTTTTCCCTTTTTCCTTTCCCAGCCTCAGGTGTTCTTTTATCTCTGATTTGTCCTGACAAACAGACTCTCTCTAATCACCTGTTAAAGACGGTGTGAATTTCTCTTTATTGTAGTAATGCTGGACTGCAGCCACTCACTTAAGGTCTTTTCTGGGTGTCGCTCTTCTCTATCCCCATCTTTCCCATGTCTAATAATCACTATTTTTATGTTGGAAAGCAAATTTCTGATCACACTTTGGGAGCATCCTTGAGGAAAGCAAGACGATTTTCTGTCCACTTCAGTGAAAATGGCTTTTGGCTATTCACAATGATTGCACAAACAACCTAGAGCCAGCATGGAGGGGAGATTGGAATGCTGATCCTCTAACTCACAGGTCAGGAACCAGACCTACACACCAACACACTACGCCTATACACACACGCACACACGCGCACACGCACGCACACACTCTTTTCCAGCCTTGAGTCTTTATACTTAGGGCTAAATCTTCCCTACGAGTCAAGCTTCTGGCTGCAGAAGGCAGCACTGCCAAGATAATTCTGTGTACTTTGGATCCATCCAGTAGGAAGCTTTATCCTTGCTGCTTTCCTCAGGATGCTCTGTGACATCACCCGTCCTGGATAGTTCTTCCTTTTGTGTTAAAACACTTTGGCTTAATTCCAAAGGGTGTCCAAAGACAACAAACTTTCCCTCCAGTCTACTCGTGCTGGCTCTGTAATCTCAGTATTGGAAACATTCTTGTCCATGAAAAGGCATCACCCAATTAGCCCTCACTGATAGCATCCCTCCCAGATTCGTTTGGCCTCTTTTCTTGCTGATACATCAGATTCTTAATGGTTTGATCTGGTAGGGGTTTGTTACAGTGATGTGTTACTTGTGTACACTGGTATCTACATCAAGGGCTGGTATTATAAGTAGAGTGAGTAGATGCATCTAAGAAAATCTTGAAAATTCCCTCAGATACTGAAATATCTCCTTACAACTTTGTCTGGAGTTACAGGAATAGCACATGATTTCCATAATTCTGGAATACCTGGTTCAAGCCTTATAAACAAAACATACACACATATCCAAGGGCATGGCATTAGCCTCTATGCACCATCTACAATTTAGTTATAAGGATTGGGTTGCAATTCTTTTTTTCCCCCCAGATCTATGGCATATAACAAACTATGTTATTTCTCAAAGACAGCTTGTTAGTCTTCAAAACATAAAAGATATAATAAAACTTGCTTTTCAGGATTGCTATTAGGATTAGGGGACAGTGATAGACATAGCACTAAGCCCCTGAAAGAAGAGATTGAGCTGGGCTGAGGGGAAGATGTCATTCAAAGCAGAAGCTGGAAGCACACAGAGAAACCTTGATTAGCATCAAAAATTGCCTGTGGCCTGGACCTTCAAGGTTGTACCCCACTGAATACTTGGTTGTACTTTTCAACTTCCTTGACATTACTGTTTAAATCACTGAAGTTTTGATTAGTGCTGCTCTATTGAACTAACTGGCAAAATCTGATTGGCAGAAAGGACTGGGAAATATGCCCTTTCATAGGCACAGTCACCAATCCCCATGTGTTGCTTCCACACAAGGAACATTCTTTGATGCAAATGAGAAGAATAGAGGTCACAATGTTCCTGCTTAGGAGAGGAAGTGGTGATCTATTTTGCTGGATGACACAGGATAGACAGTGTGCCACCGTGCCCAGGTGACCCCATGCCCAGGTGATCCCATGCCCAGGTGACCCTATAAAAACCAAGTGGGAGCCCTGGAAAGCTGGGGGATGATGGGCAGGGCCTTTGGTTTTCACAAGATTTTGGTGACATTTAGCCAAATATGGATAAATTAACAAGACAAATATTCCCTCAGCCTATTATGTCTTCTCTCTTAAATGTTTGTGGATATGGAAGCTGGCGCACATACATTCACAAATTGTTCAAAATCAGTCTTTGAAGATTGGTTTCTATTTTTTTTTTTTTTTAATGAGGGCACCCAGTCTATCTTTCTATGGGAAAAGTTACATGAGATTTGGGAGTTCAAATGCCAATGATGTTTATACTTCCCAGCTAAAGAGCCAATATTTCTTCCTCTGGTCCTAAACTCTGTGAATGGATAAAAAACAATTTTAGTTTATAGTATAATCTTTCCATTTGTATTTTAAACTTCTGCAGTACTCCTAAGACTCATCAATTGAATTAATTTTTCATAAATATTGTCTGCTACACATGGATGCATAATGGCATTTTGATTACTTTGAAGCAAAATACAATTTTATTACTGGAGAAAACTTTTGTCCATATCTCTAATAAACCTAAAATAAAGGGATGCCATGTGATCTACAGTTGAAATTTTTTAGTAGTCTTTAATATAATCAGTAGCTAAAAATTATTGAATTTTCAAAACATATTGGAAATCTTTCCCTATATAGCTCCACTGTGTACATTGTTAACTAAAAAGAATTTTGATGTGGATGTGGGAAATCTGTTTGTTCAACCCAGGCCCCATTCAACTTTCTACAGGTACATTATCACTGGATGAATTAGCCTAAGGAATTAAAATTAAAATTCCTAAACTGCCTTTTGCTCAACTACAGAGAATATTCCCCTCGATTACATCTTTCTCATCTGATAGCTCGATTTCAAGGGAGCAGAAAATCATTTGTAATGTGGCATTCTTTTCAAAGCATATGATTTATTCTAATTCAAATGCAAATTGATTTCTCACTACTTTCGTTTTATGGGTTATGAATGATACTTTCTTCCTTCATTAGCCTAGAAAATCAAGAATTAGCCACAAAAGCAGAATCCTGAGGAAGCAGCTTTGTTTCATAAATGCTGGGGAAGTTCTCAAAGCTGACCACCTTTATTTTAGATCTAACAGCATCATGCTCACTTTAATATTATTCTACCATAGACATCTCCATTCTCAGAGGGCCGTCTTGATGGAATGTCTGTGGTTTACTTGGAAAAAAGGAGCTTCCTAAGGCCAGTAATGTTCCTTATCATCCTTAACCATAGTCTTCACGATACCTCAGGTATAGCTAAATGTTGATTGAATTAAAGAATACACAAAAGCTGTTTCCATGATCTTTCCCAGACCATTACAGGCATTGGCTAAATGATATAAATATTCTTCCAGGGAAGGTTTAAACCTCTTATCATCAAGACTTAAGGGAAAAGTACCCCCACTTCCCCAAACTCAATTCTTCATCGCCCATTAAAATGAATATTCCAGCGTGAGAAATGCTGATAATTATCACTTCTCTTTTTAAGAAAACTATTACTAACTTGGGTTGCCACTGTTTGCATAGGCATTCATAGATAATGAAACCCAAAACCTTCCAAATCAGGTCAGGATCATTAATTCTTCTATAACATTATTGTAGAAACAAAAGTGTAACTGTACAGAAAGTATAAAATATTAGATACGTAGAAATTCAAGAGTCTATTAAATACACTAACTCCTGGCAGCTACCTAAATCTTCTATTATCTATAGTAAGTGGCAATGCTGCCTTGCCAAGGGCCTCGAGAAGGCACGCACTAATAGAAAGCTAATCTCATGTGCCAGACAACATATAGCTTAGCGTATTGTCTCGAGAGGCTATTTATCTGGATTTTCCTGGAAAGATCTTTTGTCTTGTATTTTAAGGCCTTCTTGATTTATCTGTATCCTCAGGGAAAATGGGAATTGAACCATCAGCCAATAACACTTGCTTTATTTTCCTCCCCTATAAAGATGTCCTGAGTTTTCATTCTGACAGCTTAAAACAGAAACTCAATCATTTAAAGGTCAAAGAAGTTGTAGACACTATCCAGGGAGTTCCTGGTCTACGAGCAAATGACATCTGTGAGTTTAAAGATTCCTAGCAGCTTGAGTAGACTAATAAATAGACTCTCTGTAAATTGCCAAAGAGGACAATTTGCAGGCAGTTCTCACAAGTTGGAAAAAAAGCGACAGAGAGATAGGACTTGGATTTCTGTTGGAATACCATAAATACCAAACTTTGAGAAGGTCAAAAGTCATGACACATATGCTTTCCATAAATTACATTTGTTTTGAAATGAACAGTTAGGTTCAACCAAAGCAGCTTCCCCCAAAATTATATGGGAGCTATTAAAGGTCAGTCATAGGTAACCTGGCATTTAGAACCACAATGAAGAGTGTTGTCACTCTGTTGAAAAAAGCAAAGTGGGTGACTAGTACAACATGACTTCTATTCTTAGTGATATTTGTAGTTGTTCTGGACGGCTCTGTCATGTCTCCCTGAGGGTAGTGAAGGTCAAGGCAATTAGATACTAAAAGGGAACTCTTAAACAAGTCTGAGAAATTGCCAATCTTATAATTCACGATGGAAGAAAAAAGGCAGTTAACTCTCTCTCTTTCTCTCTCCTTATTTGTATCTACACTTGAATGATGACATTGATCTGCATAAGATGATTCAACTTTCCATTAGTTCTTTGATTCAGTTGAGATTACAGTTATGACTAGGAAGCACTATGGTCAAAAGCTATCACGTACTATGAAAGGTTTGAGAGCACAGCTTTATTTTATCCTCATAACAATCCATTGCTCTGCATTTCAGATGAGCAGAGTTTCAAAGAGGTTGATTAACTTGTGCAAAAGTGCACAGTTTGTCTTACTTAGTGGTCAAGCAGGCATTTGAACTCAAACTCATGTCTGCCAGGACCTAGAAACTTTAAGGTAATAGATCTTCATCTCCAGGAACTGGGACCAATTGAATCAGAATGATTGGGATGGAACCCAGGATCTGCAAGGGTAACATGCTCCCCTAGAATTTTGGTAGCAAATTGTTAGCAGACTACACTCTATAAAACACCACTTTCCTATACTGTTAGTAGGGGTACCTACATGTGGTAGTGGAGTTCATGAATGTGTATTAAGAACCAAATAGCTAGGGCTAGTTATTTAGGCAAATCCGCATCAGAAATACATAATTGCTCTCTTCAGGGTTCATCCATTTAAAGGACTGTTTCTTTGGGTTTTAAAAGTCTATCAACACAGACCTTATTCAAGTTGCAAAATAGCAAAATTTTGAACATTTTCTTTCCAAAGTTATTGAAAATATTAAGATAAAAGATTCCTAAAACAGACTGCTATACCAAGCCAAGAAATGAAGGTAATAGCAGTTTAATATGGTCTGGAATAGAGAAGAGGCAAAAGGGGGCACTGGAAAGTGGACCTGCATTTTGATGCCCATTTAATTCTAATTCTGCTTTAAAGACCCCTGATTTGTTACCAACCGCTTTCTCGGTTTCTCTAATCGGTCTCCAGTGGCCAAATTTGACCCGATTCCTTCTTCCTCCCACCTCCTTGTTTTAAATGAGATCTGGTTTTACTTAGATGAATTAAATGTCACTATATTTGTTTCTGTGAATTGTTCCAGCAAAAATTACAGCATCAATGTCTGACTTTAAATGTCTGTAAGACTGTCTGCTTCTCTAGACTATTTATAGCTATCTTTTAAAAGGTCTAATAAATGCTTTTAGATTGCTATTGGTTTGTTTTCCCTTTACGAAACCTCAGAGTTGGTACGCTTCAAAGTATCAACTGGAAATACCTATTTTTATTTCTGCAAAAGTTGTGCCTGTTTATTGTAAAATTTTATAAAATATAAATGCAAGAGTAGAAGAAAAAGGGAGGAGAAAAATAGTGGAATCAAACAGAGAGGGCCACAATTCACATTTTGTTGTATAGCATTCTGTCATTTCTCCTTATTTAAATATATTTAAACTTAAAAATAGATTGTTTTATAGTCCTGTTTTTATTTTCATTAAACAATATGTCAAAACACACTTTTCTTGTTATTCTTCTATTTCATCACTTTTAGTGGCTACAGAGTAATTCTATGATTGTACCTGTACCTATGAAACCAATTCCACATTTATAACATGCCTCAATCACAGCTGAATTTTATCACTATAAATATTCCTCCAAAGTAGTCATCTTTGTGGTCATCCATGATATAATTTCCTTAGAATACATTTTTACAAATGGAATTGCTGGATTAGAGGGTATACCAAATTTATAGGCTATTGTCACATACAGCTTACCTCCAGAAGTACTTCAAATTCAATATATGTATTTGAATATATCTTTAAAATGAAAAAATAATAACTTGCATTAATATTAGAGGAGTCACAGTTCTAGTGATTCAATTAGAGATTTAACAAATTTAATTAAACACTCCTTAATGCAACGCACAATTTAAAAAAAAAAATCTAGAATTCCAGAGAGTTCTGTAGCATAGTCACATGCGATTACCATGTTGACATCTACAGGCAGTTCTAAGGAAGCAGCTAAGCAAACACAAATAGTATGACTTTTTTGTTTTTTGACTGTCTATAAACTGGCAGCTGTGAGAGGCGAGAGGTAAGATAAATGGAAGGAACTGAGAACTAGTGTTTGGAGAACTGTCAGCACTGATATTTTTACAGTTCTAGGAATGTGATTCTCTTATAGGACTGAAATTTCCTTGAGGGTAAATATCATCTTTGTATTGTTCAATTATTTATTCTTTCTTTCTTTCAAAGTATAATTAGCAAGTGCCTATGTGCCACATATTGCTCTAACTGCTGGGGATTTAGAGGTGAATAAGACAAGTGTGACCCTTTTTGCAGAGAGCTTATAATCTATTCCATGAGTAATCCAGTCAGCTAAAAAATAAAAAAAAATAAAAAAAAAATCAGTGGCAGGAACATCCTTGGGTGTAGAGCAGGGTTTGGCAAACTTTTCTGTAAACAGCCAAAGAAGATATATTCAGGATGATAAATATTTTAGGCTGTGTGGCTCACATGATCTCCGTTGCAACTACTCAACTCTGCAAATTTGCATGCTATAGGGACGACTTTCCCTCTACCCTCTGAGGGTTCAATAATTGAGTCTATGAAATGAGCTGACAACAGGCAGGCAGGTTAACAGGAGAAGAGGTACATATATATATATTTATTATGTGCACGAGGGCATCACAGGAAAGAAAGTGAATATTCAAGAAACCAATGAGATTTAAAAGCTTATTATACCTTCCTCATAAGGGAAAAAGGAGGGGGAATGTAGGCAATTTAGGGAGTATAAATGATTTGGGGAAAAGATGAATGGGCCCTAGAAGAATAGGTGACAGTCTGTGACAAAGTGTGTCTGCATATGGCTTGGACTTCCAGCCATCTCTTTTGTGATACCAGTTAATCTTCCCCAGTTGATGAAACTTCTGAGGAGAGGATCAATGACAACTGAGTTCTCTTCAGAGGAGCTGTCCCTAGGCTGGCAAGAGGAGCCCAGAGAAAGCCTCTGCCTGTATCCACTGTCCCCAACATGCCCTCAGTTAAAAAGAATCAGCATATTTTGGGGTAGCATTTCCTGAATTCCTTCACTGACAGTAAGCAATGGTCTGGCTGAGTTTCAATAAAACTTTATTTACAAAAACAACCAGTTGGATGTGGCCCTCAGGCTGTAGTTTTCTCACCCTTGTGTTAGTAGAAAAGAAAGACACAGTGAAAATCTCTAGCTACCATGGAACACTGAGAAAGAGAGTAGTAGAAGACACTTTAGAGAGATGGACAGAGGTCAGATGTATACAATCGGTATACAAATAGATTTTACAAATTATTCTAATTGCAATGGGAAGAACACTGGAGAGTTTAATGCAGTGAGTGACCTGTTTGGATTTTGTTTTTCAAAGAGAACAGATTGAAGTACAGCAAGGGAAAGATAGGAGACCTCTTAGGAAGCTGTTGCTATGGTTCACTGAAGAAGACATGGCCCACTGAAGACATGGTGGTTTTGACAACAGTGAGAAGTGATTAGATTTAAGATCTACTTTAATGCAAACTAAAGGACTTGCCTGATGAGAATAAATGGAGAGTGATTATACCCTATTCTTATATATGGGAGATATTTTAAAAATGTACGGTAAACTGAATTTTTTGTTGTTCAAGCAACAAAAATTGTCCCTAGTTAACACAAGCAGAAGAAATTATTATTGAAAAAGTATCAGGTAGCTTATAGTATCAAATATGGGGAGAGAGAAGCTGATTTGAACAGATGCAAGAGGCAAGGCAAAATGAAAATTTTGTCTCACAGACTGCCTCCTAAGGAGCTATGACTTGTGTCTTCCTCCTTGGACACTTATATACACCCCACCTCACCACTGGCCTCTTAACTCCTGGCCGTTGCCTTAAATAATAGGATTCAGCACCTTAGTCTCATTTCCTCAAGATATAGTCTTGTTTGTGAAATTCTGATCGGCCACTCCCACATCATGCAACCCTCCTCCAGCTTCAAGGTAAAAAACCACTATAGTCACAGGTGGTTTTTGCCATCTCCACTGACATCATCCTAATCCCAGCCATGATCATTTAATACTTGGGTGCTGAAATAGCTTTCTGGTTAACCTCCCCCCATCTGCTCTTAAATTTCTCCAACCAATTTTCCCTTGGACAGCCAGTGTGATCTTTTAAAAACGAAAAACGTTATTATGTAATGCCCTTAGTTAAGATACTTCAATAGCTTTTACTGTTCTTGGGAGAAAGACTCAAATCTTTAATTCTACCTATGAGATACTTTATGCTGTGGCTCTCTCTCTCTTTCTAGCCTCAGCCCTCCCCAGTTCCGACCCTTGCCCCCATTCAGGTCTTTGGAAAGAATGTCCTACACACTTTGAGTCATGCAGCCTTTGCAAATACTGTCTCCTCTGCCTGGACAACAGTTTCCCTCGCTCTCCTTATTTCATTAACTCCTGTTTATCTTTCAGCTTGTAGCTTGGACATCATCTCTCCCAGCCTACATGAGACCCAGTGTGATAAGCTATCAGAGGAGAGATATTTATTCAAGTTAAGGGTGAAAGAAGGACTATCAATAAAGAAGAGTTTCCCAGATGCTAGCTATTGTGCCCTTTCATATCATGTCATTTATTCTCCACAAAAACATCTTGAGATAAACCAACTATTGTCTCCATGCTTGAAATACACACAGTGAAGTTGAAAGATGCTGATCTCCTGTAGCTAAGATGTGGTAGAACCATAACTAGAATCCAAGTCTTTGATCCCCATATCCCTATCCTTCGTCCATTCTGCTGTAAGACCACATTGTGGAGCTTGGACTGTGTACCCCCGGGAGCAGGGGAAGCGATACTTACAGTTCAGGTTTAGAATGTTCATTCTGGATGAAAGAGGCAAGAGATGAGTTCAAAGACTGTTATGTAAACCAGGTAGAACCAAGTGAGAGAGATGAGGAAAGTGTGAGTTCAATGATAAAATGCAGATGAGTTCCTGTAATGATGACTTCTTAGGAGCATTAGGTCTTAAAATTAGCTTAGAGCTGGGGTTCAGCAGCTAAACTACACCTATAAATAGTGAGAGCCTTAATGACCAGATAATGACTGTACCTCAAACAAAATAGAGAGCAAGGTCTGAGTTGAGAGGGTTTTTACCTAAGGCTAGGAGTGAAGAGAATGCTTTCTATTTAAATGTTAGGTCCTGGGTCAAACTTTCTCTGCTGGCCTTTGTTAAATAGCAACCTCCGTTCCTGCCCCGGGCCCTTCTCCATACTAGCACTTTATCTTGCTTCCTTCATGGTAGTTATTACTGTTACAGATTGTGTATTTTTATTGTTTTCATATTTATCCCTAAAAGTATGTGGATCTAGTACATAGTAGGAACTCAGTTTACAAAAATGAATTAAAAAAACAAGAATGAAAATAATGAGTAACAAATTCTCCAATGGAGAATTTAGAGACCATTGGGGAAGTGTTTTCTTTATACAACAAAGAGAAATTGAACTGAGGACACCAGATTTTAAAGGAATATTAGATCTCATGATATCTAACTTCTGCACCAACCCAGATCTAGCTCAAGGTAAAAATCTAAGCAACGTGGACAGGGATAGGCGGGCTGATTTTCAAGAGCTAGAGAAATCTTCAGAACCATCTTAGTAAAACATTTACACACAATTTATGACAAATCATAAGCATAATAATAACCTCATGAATTTCTTTAACCTCTTAACTTTGCCAAGATTGTCAGTCTTGTTTCCCTTAGGCTGGTTCTTCAGAGTAAATAGTAGTAAAAATTTTAAACATAGATGGATGTATGGATATGTGTGTATATGAGTGTGTGTGCGTGTGTGTGTATGTGTTGAGAGCAAGGAACAGGTGATTTCCCATGTTGTGACAGTTGTGAATAAGAAAGGAACGTTACTTGATCTTTAGGGCTTTGAAAACTAGTGGAAGGAGAGAGAGGTGGCTCTGGTATCTTAGTGGTAGGAAACAGTGAGTTCTATGGCAATCAGGAAACTGAATTCTCAGGGCATTCAGATTTAAGCAATAATTATTGAATAACTACTATGTGCCTGGTACAATAAAAGGTGGCTTCCCATTCATTATCTCATCCAAACCTCACAGTAACTTGGTGACATAGGTTTCATAACCCATTTCAAGGATGAATATACTGAAGTTCAGAGAATAGTTATTTACACAAGATGCTCAAGAAGTTGACAGACCTAGAACTGGAGTCTACCTCCTACTACAATTTGGGTTTCTCTATGATACCAAAAAAGCCCCTTTATTTTAGACCATTTCTTATTAAGATAATTTGATTTTTAAGCCAGATAACCTTGAATTATAATTTATATTATTTTGGTACAATCTTGACATCCCAAAACATGAAGAAACATAATCACAATCTCCACATTTCCTCTACTTTATAAAATGCAGCCACATTTTGGGTGAGGTAGGATTTATAATTAGGATATAGTTATTACTTAAGGAGAAACTGGGCTAGAAACAGGACCATGTTTGGATCTTCAACCTTACCAAGGCTGTAACTGGATTTCTTCTCAGCTTTACTTGTTTGCTCGTAACATATTACAACCCATTTTCTATAATACATTGGTGGAAAACTTTCTTAAATTTATTCAGGAGGAGAAATTGAAAAGTTATATCAGGAAAGGGGTAAAATCCTTGGTCACCAAGACATTGGGTTGGGGTGGGAGGGAGAAGAGAACAGAAAGAGAAGGAGAGGTGTAGGTCAACCAGAGGCCTGCTCTAGGGATGAGAAGAAAACAGGAGAATGTCATTGACTTGTCAACAAAGGAGAAACTGTGTGAAGTTGGGGAGTTAGGGAGTATTCAGAGAAGTACTGGCAGTTATCTAAAAGGTTTTGGGTGAAGCAGGAGTTCAATGGCTGAATGAAGAGCTCCATTTACATGGGTCTAAATGTCTTAGGAGGATTCCAGGCTAGATAAGGTTCCTGCATAATTTCAAGGCAAGAAGTTGTGGAACAGGTTTTGAGCAAGATAGCAAAACAGTGTAATTTTTGATGGGGTGAGGAGGTGTCCTAACTCATTTATAGCCCTATCTCTCTCTCTCCTCCTTAGCACCCAAAGCCCACCCACATGTACCATCTGATTGCACCTTCATCTACTGAGCTAATCCTCACCTACCACGCTGCCTGTGCCTCCCTCTTCCCCTAAGAATTCCACCCCAGCATGTCTTCAAGGGCATTGACCTGCCTGAAGAATTAGGACATCTTTTCTTCTCCCTACCCCATCAGTTCTCACATTTCCACCAAAACTTATCTCATCTAATAGTTGCCAGGAAAGTAATTTGATAATTGATGACTTCATGGATTAAGTATCTCAGATCCTTTATGGTTTATATGGTAAAAAAAAAAAAAGAAGAAAGAAAGAAAGAAAAGAAAAGTACTTGTTAACCTCAAAGGCTACAGGCATTAATAACTGGATTTTACCATAGAAACTTTAGACCATTTTTTGTGGTGCATATCAAACGTACACAAAGTAGACAATTCATATTACTATATTATGCTATAGACAAGATCAGATTTTATCATGAAAGTGACATAGGATGGTAACCATTGTGTTGTCCCCTCAACATGCAATGAAAAGCCTACCTTTGAAGAATTATCTACAAGAGCAGTTTACCTGGTAAATAGCTAAATTTGAGGAGATGTGGCAACATGGCAAAGGAATTGCTTTAAAATTTATGAGTCTCATGAGGCACAGGAAGAAACAAGGACAAATATGCAGGATGTTTAGTCCCCTGCTGGGTTTATGGCCCATTTGATATGTGCTAAATTAGTATAGGATTCTCCTTGAATCCATACAAAGACCTAGAAAGCTGAGGCCTAAAAGCAGATCCTTACTAGTCAAAGTAGATTCATAATTTTATTTAAATGTCTTTACTTAATACAATGAGCAAGATATAAGAAAAGTGACAATCAGGATTGGGTTTAATGACTCCTCTAACTTCCTCTCTCTCAGCTCTTTCCACGGGATAAAGTAAATCAAGGAGTTTCTCAGTGCTTTCCTTAGAGTCTTTGGACTTTCCAATGAACTTCGATGGCATCCTGAGGAAATGCCACCAACCCGACTGTGCATTGCCTCTTACTCTAGCCTCTTCTATAATAGAATTCTGTCACGGCAACACAATCCCTGTGCTTTCCCTACCTTTGTCATTCATTACCTGGCAAAACAGACCTTACCTGATTCCACATTTACCTTTGAACTTTATATTTCACAATTTTGTAATTATAGTTGATCTAATTTTCATACTCAATTTTTAAAAAAAGGGAATTTTGAGACCAATGAAATAGCCACTATCAGTTTATAGACAGAAACATACAAAAGAAATACTAAAGTAGGAACATTGCAAATGCTTTCTCCTCATGGACTCCTTGGTGACAAGATGATTATGAAAGCATTAAGATACTTTTAAGGCCAAGTTTCAATCCTAAGAAGTACAAATGATAAATATCAACAAGTGCTATCCTTTATTATTTAATGGCAAAGAATTGGGAAAATGCTCAAATTAACACTAAGCAAGAAAGTAATGCATATTTATTTTGGCAAAAGGATCTGCCTCTATAAAGTTCTTTGCTCATCTTATATAGATTGAGAAATGAATCAGACTGAGTATGATTCATGTGATTATACTCTTTCATTTAGCTTAAAGACAATTGTCTTTTTAAAAGTGTATCATTTATGTGGTTGGAGTTTCAAAAAATTGTGAATAAAGTGTGTAAACTTAAGATCTGAATGGTCGTCTCTGGACAAGTTGAAATTAGTATTCACAGTAACAAACCACATCAGAGGACATGGTGAGTTCAGGGCAGAATTCTCACAGTTGTAACTTGTACCTCTGAAATGGTTACATTATTCAGCAACAAATTTTCCACATATTCAAATTTGTTCACTTGTACATTGTGTTAACTAAAAATTCATTCCCTAATTAGCACATTTTGGAAGGTGTTTTGAAAGTGGCTTGTTTATAACAGTTGCTGGTATCACTGGAATTCAAAGTGATGCCAACTGAATGCCACTTCAAATAAAAACTTCTTTTATTCTGGCAGCAGAAAAGAGCAGAGACACACAGTAGCTCTTCATTTATGAACTGTGTTTTCTAACTCTCAGACTCCCCCAATGTGTGTAGTTCCCTTGAAGGAAGGGACTGTAGAACATTTAATAAGAAAACGATTCTATCTCCAAATCTGATTTTTAATTTGAAATCATACGGGTCTTTGATTATCATTGGCCCCATTCTCATGCCCCATAGGATCAGGTGGGAGAGTGGAGACTGAGACGTATTATTCAATGACGAATCGGACAGGGACCTCCAATAAATGGTGGATGTTATAGAAAAAATTTGTGGAAATATTTTATGGTCAACATTCCAGTAAGCAATTTGGCAGCCCAGGGTCACATCCTAAAATTATACCATTGTGTCCCCCAAAACACAGTTTTGTGCTGATGAAGGAAAGGATGTTAACGACTCAAAACAGATCTGGAGAATGAGTGGATAAAGTGGCTGACAGGCAGGAGAGGGGCAGGGAGGAATCGATACATGCCTTGCAAGATTTTTCAGCAGTAAGCAGAGTCCATCCTCGTAAGTGGTCCACTAAACAAAGAGTTTATTGTAAAGTGGGCCCTGATCCCTGGAGGAAAAGAAAAATGATTCTTTTTCACTGCAGGGAAGTTAACCCTTTCTGCCTTTTTGCAGCAGGGAAGATGCTAAGTATGTATTTAGTGATTAATTTCCCTGGTTGGCTCCAATGGGTCTCAACATCAGGTATAGCACTTACTCATACTGCATTTTCTGTGCAGGGGACTGGCAGATCCCCTAAAATTTCCCTGTTATGCTCCCTTTATCCCATCTCACAGAGGCTGACTATGTAGAACACATATTCTAATAATTACTAAACCATTAAAATTAGGCTGCAGTTACTTCTTTCTTCTGTTGCACAAAAGTAACTAAGGACGATTCTGACATTGCATTTTTCAACTGTACTTTCAGATTTGAGCTAGGAAATCCATTGGCCCGTATCATGGATGCTTAACATGATAAGAACTAAGAACTGTATGTTCTGTCTTGATCTTTTCAAGACTAAATTTGAAGGGAGAAAAATTATTTTGCTTAGGATGGTTGTGAAAGCATCAGGAAAACACTGAGGAGCTGGAGAGAAGGATCCGATTGTAGCATGCTCCCTTTAAGAGGGAAACAAGATTAGCAACTTTGGCAAATTTTCGTCTTCTATTCAGAGGGGAAGAGAAGAGCTGCCAGTGTCCAAA
>VBSM01003215.1:5829032-5870679 GCA_008086735.1 Cheirogaleus medius | reverse complement strand
AAAAAAGAAAAAGAAAAAAATGATAGATGTTATGAGACAAAGGCAGAAGCAATTTTACACCTTGCTGAGAGCTCACCTGGGAGTGGTTTTAACTCCTCTGGGATAAAGAAACATTTTTTTTTTTCTTTCAAGACTAAAGGTGGAGCTAGGGGAAAAGGAGTTTAATGTGAAGTAGGTGCTTCTGTCAGTTCTGTTCTGTCGTGGGAAGTACACAAGGAAGAAAGGCCTCCATGGAAAAGAGAGAAAGTAGAGCAAGAGGTCCTGAAGGTGAGGGGTTGCCTATTATAGCAAGCAGTGTGTAAGTAGCATTATCGTATGAAAATAGAAACTCCTTCTTGCATCCTTCTTTTAAGGAAAACCGTTTAACTTAGAAAGCTTATAAGACTGCTGGACACATATTTGAATTATATTTTGTCTTTTTATATTATAGAATATGTTGTTTTCTAACTGCCATCATGTAATAGGAGTCTATACAAATAAAGCAATTTTTTTTTTAATGTCAGGTCAGAAAAGGTAGGGAGGCATCATCAGGCATAATCACAGTGTTTTTACTCAGGCCTTTTGCATACATAAAAATGTTATTTTCCCTAATTGCATATTTTCTTCTTATAATGACTGAGTTTGGATTCTAAACTGAAATGAGTAATCAATATTGAGTGCCTCTAAGGTTCAAATGAAATCTTAGCTATTTTAGGTGGTATACCACTGCTCCAAATTTGGCGGATTGCCATAAAGATGTAAAGATGGAAATTGAAAGCTAAAGCTAAAGTTTGTTTACTTAATTTTTTTTTTTTTAGATTTTAACTGAAAACTCAAATCAAGAAATAGCAACACACCTAGAATTATTACTACTACAAAACACACCTGGATGCTCTAAGGACACAGGAAAGAATGAGCTATTACGGCAGCAGCTGTAGGATTGTAAATGTGGACTCCAAATACCCCGGCTACCCACCAGAGCATGTTATAGCTGAGAAGAGAAGAGCAAGAAGACGTCTGCTCCACAAAGACGGCAGCTGTAATGTGTACTTCAAGCACATTTTCGGAGAATGGGGGAGCTATGTGGTCGACATCTTCACCACTCTTGTGGACACCAAGTGGCGCCATATGTTTGTGATATTTTCTTTATCTTATATTCTCTCATGGTTGATATTTGGCTCCATCTTTTGGCTCATAGCATTTCATCACGGAGATCTGTTAAATGACCCGGACATCACACCTTGTGTTGACAATGTCCATTCTTTTACAGCGGCGTTTTTATTCTCCCTCGAGACCCAAACCACCATAGGGTACGGTTACCGTTGTGTCACTGAAGAATGCTCTGTGGCTGTGCTCACAGTGATCCTTCAGTCCATCTTAAGTTGCATCATAAATACCTTCATCATCGGAGCCGCCTTGGCCAAAATGGCAACTGCTCGAAAGAGAGCCCAAACCATTCGTTTTAGCTATTTTGCACTCATAGGCATGAGAGATGGGAAGCTTTGCCTCATGTGGCGCATTGGTGACTTCCGACCAAACCACGTGGTAGAAGGAACAGTCAGAGCCCAGCTTCTCCGCTACACAGAAGACAGCGAAGGGAGGATGACAATGGCATTTAAAGACCTCAAATTAGTCAATGACCAGATCATCCTGGTCACACCAGTAACTATTGTTCATGAAATTGACCACGAGAGCCCTCTGTATGCCCTTGACCGCAAAGCAGTAGCCAAAGATAACTTTGAGATTTTGGTGACATTTATCTATACTGGTGATTCCACTGGGACATCCCACCAATCTAGAAGCTCCTACGTCCCCCGAGAAATTCTCTGGGGCCATAGGTTTCACGATGTCTTGGAAGTGAAGAGAAAGTATTACAAAGTGAACTGCCTGCAGTTTGAGGGAAGTGTTGAAGTATATGCCCCCTTTTGCAGTGCCAAACAGTTGGACTGGAAAGACCAGCAGCTACACAACATGGAAAAACCACCACCAGTTCGAGAATCCTGCACATCAGACACCAAGGTCAGACGAAGATCATTTAGTGCAGTTGCCATTGTCAGTAGCTGTGAAAACCCGGAGGAGAGCACCACTTCTGCCCCGGATGAGTGTAAGGAAGCACCTTATCAGAAAGCTTTTCTGACTTTAAATAGAATCTCTGTAGAATCCCAAATGTAGCCCTAAATTGTAATTACGAGGGGTACCCCTCGATCATTTTACTCTCTAGCCAATCACATTAAGGCAAGTAGTTGTAAACATGGCTTGTAAAAAATGCCAATGTCATGGCTATGTTTTATGGTGATGGTAAGTTGAGTAGGTTAAACATGGCAAAAGATAACTTAAAAATGCTGTAGTTCTGAAATATTAAAATTTTTCTTGCTGGCCAATCTTGAATTAAGAATGCTATTAATTGATTAGAATTCATTTCCTTTTATTATCTCATATATTTATGTCTTCAATTGGAGGCACTGTATTTAGTAATGGGGAACAAGGGCAGGAATAAATGCTGGAATAAATAAAAACAGGAAGAGAAATAAGCCAGCATGAATAATACAGTTTTAAATATATAAAAAATGATAATACAATGCATGATTTCCTATAAAAAATCATATCATCTAACCAAGATATGTACAATATGAATTCAAAAAACTGTAATGTTGAGCTATGTGACTGTGAAATCCATTCACCAGTTTGAGTCACTTTGTTTGCCTGTCATAGTGTCTTAGTGTCAGCAAGCAGAGGTAATGGCTGCAAGAAACAGATAATGCCACCAATTCCACTGTCACTTGCCCAGGTAGTGATCAATGAGTGCCAGAAGCTATTTTTTCTCTAACTGATGAGGCAAGAAGAAAAATCGACATCATTATTCAGAGCAGCATTTCTCTCTTAAATGCCCTGGTTGATGCCGATACATCAAGAGCAGAAGTAAGGCAACCATGACTTTTCTAGGTTTTCTGACAAGGGGACTTCCTAGGCCCACCTCCCACCTTCCCCAATGAAATGACAAAGGGACAGGATCATACCCATAGGGGTGAAGGGATGGTTAGCAGCTATAAACATTCTCAGACTCTTTGAGAGAAAATGTTGCTTGCCTGTGTCTGGAAAGACTGCAACTTTGGCTGCTACATAAGAGATAGAATCTTTTGTGGGGAGGGAGGTATTTTTTTGTGCCCAGCAGTAGTAATGTATGCGTCCTTCTCTTGGTTGCTTTACAAGACATAAATGACTTCAGTCATGGATTTTAAGAAACTCTTTCACTGAACTTCGAACAATCATTTAAATGAATGCTTTTGTGAAATAGAATACAATCAAGATGATTCTAATGCACATCAAGTCGATAATCTGAGTTGTATGAAGTTGTTTAAATTTTAGGACATGAGATAAATGTGTATACTCTATGTCCATGTTAAAAGATGTTAATCATGATTACATTAAGCACACATCCAATTACCTAGGAGCAGAGAGTCACTTTAAGCTTTATAAATTGAAGCGTTATTAGCTACATTCAGAATTATATGTGTTTTGTTTTTGTTTTTACTTTGTTGATGAGCTGGCAGTAAGTATGTGCCATAGTTTTCACTTGTTTATTTTATTTAAATATAGATACACATCCACATCATTTTTTGCTTTTTCTGAAAAATTCCTTTCTCTCTCTTTCTCACTCTCATTTAAATTAAACCACATGAGTAAATCAAAATAATTCACATGGTCCAAGATTATCAACAAAGGTAAAATATACAGATATGTAAAGTGTTTTCTTTCTTTCTTTCTTTCTTTCTTTCTTTCTTTCTTTCTTTCTTTCTTTCCATTTTCCTCATTTTTATTCTTCCTTCCCTCCTTCCTCCTTCTTCTTCCTCTTCCTCTTCCTCTTCATCTTCTTCTTCTTCTTTCTCTCTCTCTCTCTTTTTTTTTTTGCCGAGGAGCAATAAGGTTACTTTTTAAATGCACATGTGCAAATCTTTAATTCCTATTGTTTTATGGATAAGAGATTTGTTCAGGTCACAAGTCACAATTCCTGCCCTGCTTCAGGAATGCAACCCCATGTTTTAAATTACCTACACACCATAGATATGGATTTTATAGCAGCAGTTCCTTGGCTAAATGAGAGTACCACAATCTCCTAAGTAGAAGAAAACCACCACCACAACAAACACAATGATTTAAACAAATTTTTTTTAGCTTGTTTCACCCACGTCTAGTTTCATTTCTCTTCACTTTGCTTTTAGGACTCTGCCTATTCCTGAGGCTTGCCTTGTCAATATCAGGATAGGGGCATCAGTGTCCAATTAAATACACGTATGTGCTACGTACCTCTACAATTAAACCCTCTTACCCAAAATAGAATGTAAAATCAGAATTTCCATGTAATAATTTATCTCTAATTTCTGTGTAGATTTATATAACATACTTTGACACCCCCAATGAGTTACTTAATAATAAAGATCTTAAAATGATACAAAAAGCGTGTGCATATACCTCTATTCCTAGTGGTGTAAACTCTGTTTGCTGATGTAGTCAGCATGGGGTACAGTGTATCAAAAAATGAGAATGCTCCTCATATAATTAGAACACAAGCAGCACTGTAAACCATTTTCATGGGTTTTTAACAGCTTGTAAAACAGGTATACCTGACCTACCCACTGTAAGCATTGCAAGAAGTCTTTATGCAAAACGGCATTTCACCTTTCAAATGCTCTGTCAGTGATGAGAAAGAGGTTGAATATTATTTTTTCTTATGCCATCTGTCTCCTCTCTAAAAATGAAATTATTGAAGGAAGTTAGTTAGATGGAAAACAAATTGTGGCATCAAGGTATTGCTCCACCGTCTGTGAACAGGGCCCTCGAGGAACGAATAATCCCAGGAAGAGAGAAGAAAATATTATTTTCACGTGCCACCAGTTTATCAAGGAGGTGCATTATTTTACTCAGATATATTGAATTCTCACAACAAAACAGTAAGGTGGATATTTTAAATTTCCATTTCATCAACCAATTCTCCGCTTTCTCCTAAAAAAATTCCTCACTGGGACAACAAACGTGCTCAAGTTTAAAAGAAGTTGCAAATATACTTCCCAGTCTCCCACACAGCTGGAGGTGGGGTGGGAGGGGTCGTCAATCGGCAGTGTTCTGGCCCATGGGATGTCAACAGGAATCTCTGGGTGTGGCCTTCATGAAAGCTCTTTTATAGGGGCTGACTTAGCTGGCACATGCCCTGTCACTTTCCCTGTCACCCTCTCCCCATCTGGCCAGTCTTGATAGCTGAAGTTCTTGCAGCCACCCTGTGAGAACGCAAATCAAACACAACCCCTGCAAGGGAAAATAGAAAGGAAAGACAGCAGCCCAAGATTGCATATCTCCAGACTTCTTTTTCATGAGTAAAAGTAAGTATGATTTCTGACACAGTGAGCAATATATCTAAGGGAATTATCTAGGAAACAAGGCTGGTAAGAAAAAAAATGATGTACAATTTAGGTCCAACTTGTACTTGTCCATGACATTTGTCGTTGCTGTGGAAACGACACATTTTTCTGGGGAGTTGAGGAAATGCCACTTATTATTGTAAAACAAACACAAAAGAATTGCTTTTGGCCTGGAAATCCCTCTGAGACACTGGTGGCTGAGTGACCTTAATAAAAGGATTGACCAGGCCTGCTCTCTGCTGCCCTTTTTCTTCTTACTTCCCCACAACAGAATATGTTCTGTGTTTTATTGGGACTTTCACTAGGGCAAATGGTTTAAAATCCACAGAGATTTGGGTAAAGCCAGCACGGTATGACTTAGGCAAAAAAGAAAACTCGGCCAATATTGTCTCAGATCCTCCCCTCCCCCGTGAAGACCAAACTGCATCAATTTAGAACATTTGAGGAGACTTTAAATACACACCAAGGAACCTGGATCCTTACTTTAAATATTTGTATTTCATTATGTCTGAGTTGACCAGGACATATGCAAAGGAGATTCTCTGGTCCACTCCTATTTAAGTGATTAGGCACCAGATTTGACTCATTCAAAAATATTCTTCTAGTCCCATCCATGACAAGCCATGATTTCTCTGTCCTGAAAATTCTGCAAGGTGTGCACAAAGTCCTGGGGTTTTTAAGGTAAGCTTTGCCTGTGAATTTCTAGAAACCACGCCTATGCCTATAAGGCCCGTGGTGCTCTATAAATCACAAAGCCCTGCCTCAATTCTAAAATTAGTGTGGCTTTCTCTCTCTCTCTCTCTCTTTCATTTTTAAAGGAGCAATATGACCTATACTTTAGAGAAAAAAGATTTTAGCACCATAAGCAAAATGCAAAGGGGCAGGTAACACACAGAACACACAGGTTAAGCAGCAGGGAAGCACTAGGTAGATTCTCTGCAGAGGTTCCCCTGGATATGAGGTCTTTGAAAACAAAACCTAGTAAGCGGGACTCAGTTCAGATAACTCTGTAGGGAGTGAGCAAGCAAGGTTCCCTACAAGGGGTATTTTCCTAAAGAGACATGATCATAGTGTTACCTGGAAACCATCACTGGTCTGTATTGCTTTGGAGCTTTGCTTCAGTTAGGAAAATCTTATCTCTGGGTCAATTCCCAAGGGTTTCTCTAACTGCTCTTTGTTTACTAAAGCAACTGAACACACTCCTCTTATGACTGTGTGGTTGGGTCATGAGATTTGGCTGGGGGCAAGCAGCCTCTTGCCTCATCCTGCCACCCTGTGCTCCTTTCCTTGGAAAGGTCTGTGCCTGTGGTTTGGGATCCTTTGTGCAGAGTTTAGAGACTTAGGTTGACATCCCTAAATGTTTCAAAGTGCAATAGACTCAGTTGCTAGCAGGGAAAATAAAAAAATAAAAAAATGAAATAAAATAAATAAAATAAACTATTGCCTTTTGCTGTTTGGTCTCATTGATTTATTCTATTTTATAAATACTATAAAGTAAAAGGATACTGTGTCTAGGATCCGTCTCCTGTCCCAAAAAAGAAAAAAAGCAGCTGGATAGAGATTGAGAGACTTGCAAATAAATAAAGCAATCCATGCTGGGTAATCACTCATGTCAGGCCCTGGATGGAAACTTAAGAGACTCCTCAGGCTGCAGTGAAACAGGTTAATTATTTAAAGCATTTCAGCAAGCCTGATGGATGAAAACCCAAACAAATAGATTAAGTCTTGCTAAATTACATAGCCAAAGAATGCTTTTTTCCCTACGCTATCATTTACCACAGGGGCCTATAAAATGACCTTAATCGCTATCTAAGCAACTTGAACTTGAGATACAAAGAGCCCCAAGAGGTTTACTCACTGTGAAAACTTCTTTACAGAAAGTTATCAGAAACCTTCCAATTTCCACATAACATACTTCGGTCACATGCAATGCTCACTGTGGTTAAATGCCCTTTATTAGAATTAGAAGCACATGTTGGAGATCAATTATTTATTGTGCTGCTGGTTGATTCTTTGTGACACTAGTTTGCCTGAGGAAGGCAGGCCAGCCACAGGGGCCGGGTTAAGGACAGAGCGAGTCGCTGCCAGCCGCCAATTCCAGAACCAAAGATTTTTAGGACATCAGAGGACGTAAACTCATTTAATCAGATCCCAGTTTACATGGAAGGAAACCTCCAACTCAGAGAAGTTATCTGCCCAAAGAGACACAGATGTGGAGGGACAGAAGAGGAAGAAAACACAGTGACCAATGACCAACCCAGGGCGAACAGCAGTCCTGACATAGCCCGAGGGTGAGATATTGTTATTTTGTAACCATCAAATGGCAGAAGGTGATCATTTCAATACTCTTTGTTGAATAGAAAGAAGCCCAACATGTTCTAGAAGTACTACTGAACTGTTAATTGGTCATTATTTATTTGGAGAGGCTGGAGGCCAGGTAAGGAAAGAAAAAAATGTGACAGGCAGCTGGTAAGAGCCATGATGAATGAGGATAATCTTCTCCAAAATGTAGACAAATAAAAAATGATTGAATTAAAAAAAAAAGACACCTCACACCTTTTCAGGGAAATGCTAATGCTCAGAGAGGCACACCCATGTACATTGATCTACTGCCAATGAGTCTCTCACCTTGGAAGCAGGAACATTTAGTCCTCTGGCAGGGCGAGCCTTAAAGAACAAGGAAACAAAATGGGCAGCAGGGTTTTACTTTCATTTAAACAGCCCTGGTCCCTTCCTGAGGCAGGGGCTATAAAGAAAGGAGCCCGACTGGAGAGAATCACACAGACCTGGACTGGCACCTGCTGTTAGTATTATCAATCGCTGGGCAACACGGAGCAACGTAGCTGGCATCTCTGATTCTTAGTCCCCTTATCTATAGTTTTCCTTGCTCTGTTACATTACGATTAAAAGTACAGGCTTAAGAACTAACTGCCTAGGTTTGAATTCTATTCCTACTATTTTCTTACTGTGTGACCTTGGGCGATTTACTTCACCTCTCTGTGCCCAAGTTTCCTCAAGAAAATAAAGAAAATAATAGTACTCACCTCTTAATCGTTATAAGAGTTAAGTGAGAAAATATTTGTAAAGTGCTTAGAACAAAGCCTGACACACAAAGTGCTAATAAAGTGCAAGCTATTCCTATTATTGCCAGCAGCAAACGCTTCATCCCTTTTAGTGTTTTGTCAATTTACATTCCTTAAATTTCAACATTGACCTAATCTAAGAAAACAAGCAAAATAATTGAAAAGGAGAAATCATGCAACCATTTGTTAGAAGAAAAATAAATTATTTCCAATCCAAGTGTAACTGATTTCTGTGCTATCTCACCAGAACCACTTTGGATTCCCTAAATCAGACATCCTCACCGTTGTGTGAAGCATCAGCATTCAGTAAAATTCTGCTTTAGGAGTAAAAATACTACTCCACGCAGATATATATAAGGCTTAATGAATAAGACCAAACCAAGGAAAAATCAAACTGCATTTAATACAGGATAATCTTCCTGCATTATCTACCTACTGGGTATTAAATTAAAGCCACTTCAAAAAGTACTTAACAGCTGCAGATCATAATAAAGTGTTATTTTCAAACGGCTCAACATGTTCCAGTAAATTGGAGGGGTCCTGGGGGAAGCAGAATCACCATCCAAAAATGACCTGTTGCAACCCAAATAAGCTGCTGCTAATTGAACCTGGACAACCTCGCTGGCCTATGATGGGACAGAGGCCCCCCTGAAACGGCAAACCACCAGGAAGACTCAGAGACACACTTCATGTGCTGGAAAGCAAGAAGTGTGTTGAACTCACTTGGGATCGGGGAAGAAAAATTCTTTTTCTCTCATGTCTGACATACTTTAGTATGAGGATCATGGCTAAATCAAACAGGAGTGAATTCAGATGCCAAGTGTGCCCCTTGCCTGCTGTGTGAATGTAGGCGGTTTTGTAATTGTCACCAAGACTCAGTTTCTTCACGAGTGTAAATGGAGTGAATCATATTTACCTTGTGGGCCATCTTCATCCTTTTTGTGCTGCTATTACAGAATGCCACACACTGATTAATTTACAATGCACAGACATGTATTGGCTCACAGCTCTGGAGTCTGGGACGTCCAAAATTGAGGGTCCTATAGCTGGTGAGGGTCTTCTTGCTGCATCATCCCATAGTAGAAGGCAGAAGAGCAAGAAAGAGAGAAACGGGGGCAAAGTCTCTGTTTTATAGAACCTACCTCCACAATAATGGCCACAGTAATGGCAGAGCCCTCATGGCCTAATCAGCGCTTAAAGGTCCCACCTCTTAATACTGTTAAATTTCAACATGAGTTTTGAAGAAGACAAACATTCACACCATAGCATGGGCTAATTATGAGGAGAACATGAGGACATCCTTACATACATACACACACATATGTATGTGTATATACAAATATACCTTGATATCTGCATATATGTATATATGTGTGTTTGAATGTGTGTGTTTGTATACACACACATATAACTAGGACTTGCTCAATAAATGAATATTCCCTGTTTTCTTTCTTATACATCAGTAATAGTGGGATGTTTCAAAGGAATTTGAAAGCAAAAGCATTATTAGCTGTAGGATAGTAATACTCTACTAATGATCATATTTTTTTTAATATCCATGTTTCCATCTTGATGTGGTTGTTGATGTCTGAGGTCATGTTTCTAAATGTGTTCTCTTCCTGCTCCCAGGAGAAATTGATTTTCGTCTCAGCACTGCCAGTAATGAGCTGTGAGTTTTGGGGAAATTAACCTCTCTGGTCCACTGTTTCTGAACATTTCTTTTCTTGTTAGTTTTTTATACTTTTTTTCATTAGCATATTGCTAAGGTCTGAATGTTTGTGACCCCCTCCCCAAATTACTATGTTGGAATCCTAGCTACTCAAAGTGATGGTATTAAATGGGGTGTCCTTTGGGAGGTGATTAGGTCATGAAGGCAGATCCATCATGAATGGAATTAGTATCTTATAGAAGAGGACTGAGATGACCCTTCATTCTTCCTGCTATATGGGGACACAGTGAGAAGGTGCCTTCTATGAACCAGAAAGTGGTCCTTACCAGACACTGAGTCTGCCTTGATCTTGGACTTCCAAGCCTTCAAAGTTGTAAGAAATAATTTTCTGTTGTTGATAAGCCACTCAGTTCATGGCTTTTTAAAATAGCAGTTTAAACAGAAAGCCATATCTATAATTTAGTACAGCCTTTTCTACTCTCATGATTACTGTACTATCTGAATTTAGCTGGAAAGTTCCAATTTCCTGATATTTTCTGCTTCGTTTTAAATCTGTGTTTAAGGTATAACTACCTGTGATGTATATTTTATACTTCCTGTGATAATAAATTGATAATTCAGTTAAATTAATCTTTGTTGAATTCAGTTTTCACATCTAATGCTACTGCCCTTTTCTAAAATCAGGCCTATTTAAAACAGCAAAATTTACGGCGTTTAAAAATGACACGAAATGTGGTTTTTAATAACATGAAATGTCACTTTCACAACTGCAATGGCAAGAAGCAAGTAGCAGTATGAAAAATGTAGTAACTATGGTAAGGCATTAAAATTCTGGTGAGGGCAACTTACATTTATGACATAAACTAATAAGGGGCTTCAAACATGCTATTAAGTTTTATAAAATGCCAGAACTCTTAATCTATGGAAGGTGGGGGAAAAATGTTCATTCAAGGATGCTACTAACCCTTTGTGTTATTATTAAGAAGTGCATCTTCAGATGAGTGATTTGTTTAGTGAATGACAAACAACTGCACCTGGCCAACCTGTGTTTCATTTTGTTTGAGAAACAGTAGTCGTTCTTTTATACCTTCCCAATAAGTGTAAATAACTATCATTGCAATACCTAGATTCCCCGGTCTCAGTGGTCTCCTAGTCTCCTGAACATGAGGAGAGACAGTCTATTCTCAATACAAAGTAATCATAAAATAAACGGAGAGCACATTGGTATATTCTGGGTGCTTTTGTCAATATTGTGTCTGGCATGAAACCTAGAGAAACAGCAATTTACAAATAACAAATGTGAAGCTTTACTGTATGCCAAAGTTTCCAGAATATCATTTTATTCTTATTTTATGAATAAATGTTAGATTGGTCATGATAGGACCAAAACAGAATGGATAGCAACATTAGATCCATTAAGCAATATAAAGTTTTATTTATCCTTCTCCAGAAATGTCACTTATTATTTAAATTATTACTTTTTGCTTTAAACCTTTGGATAATAAATAAAATGAAGGATCTGAAGACCTACTTGTCCTTTCGGGGACTGAGGATTAGAAGAAAGTAAAATATTAATGATTTCGCAGGCAGAAGGAAGAAGTAAAAAAGAAAATAAATAAAAGCACTTTATCTTTTCTCCAAAGGCTGGGGTGATATTTAATTATGAATTTGTCATAATGATAATAACAACAGTATTAATAATGACAATTATGGAAATGCTTCTGGTAATTGCAACTCTATTAGGAGGTTGAATATTCTTGGTCACCATTGTGCCACCTTGTGGTCACAAGAGAACACATGATTTTCCATGAAGTAAATCCAACAAGCTTTTATTTTTTCCCTCACTGCTATGGGATGATATTTGGAAGAATAACTTGGAAAGCATGTTGCCAATAATACATATAAGCAAAATATAATGGGCACCGCTCAAGTCAGAAAATAGCACACGCTGAAAAGCAACAAATAGCATTGGTCTAAGTATAGATTCCATGTACTAGATTTTCCCCCTGGTACTTCAAAATGGAATATATATTGAGAAGATGAAATTGTAGTTCATTTAGGCTGCCATTATCGATCTACAAATATAGACATGGAAGTCTGGATAATGTCCAGTTAGTATCTAATAAATATTTCAGCAGTTGATTTATTGTGAGAGAAAGTAGCCAGAATTTAGTATCAATTACCAATATTGTATTAGAATAATCATGCTAATGCATATATATAGACATAGCTTGTACAGCATGATTTTAATAACATGAGTAAAGATTTGCTTAGTAAATATGTGAATCATGGTTTCATAATTTTTATGCATTTCAAAGAGTTGTGATATTTATTTAAAGGATTTTTCTGTTTTCTAAGTTCTACTTGTGTCAGTATTCAGATGTGAAGAACAGAGAAATATAGGATTGACCACCTTCCTTTAGAGTACTATCTGCTAGGAACTAAATAATATATTTTGTAACAAATTCAGAAATTTAATGGCCATTGTCTTATACCACCATCAGTGCTTGTTTGATTAAATCTATTTTTTTAAATCCAAGATGAAACTGTTAGAAATACTAGAAAAAAATGAAATTCCAATAATTCTATCTTTATAAGTAGTGTCTCTGTGTGTATACTGGTGTGTGTGTGTGTGTGTGTGTGTGTATGTGTGTAGAGAACAGAAGGAAACAGAGAGAGACAACATATGAGAGTTTAACATACATTCCCAGATGTCCCGCCATGCTACTCTTGATTTTAAGTCTGTCTGTTTCTTTGTTTCTTGACTTGATATCAATTTCTCTACCTCTTTTCTTTAGTTCTCTTTTATATCTTATTCTCACTCTCTATATCTTGGTTTCTCTCTCTCTTCCTGTCTGTCTGTCTAAATCTCTGTCTCTCTGTGTGTTTCTCTGTCTCATTGTCTCCTTTAATTTAGATTGAAATCTGGGAGGTCAACTGATCTCGATTTGAATCCTAGCTCTGTGGATTACTAGTGGTGCGGCCTTAGGAAAACTACCAAAATGTCAATGCCTCAGTTTCCTTATCTATTAAATAGGAGTTAAAGTATTTACCTCATAAATTTGTTACGACAATTAAATGACACATTGCATGTAAAAGCCCTTAAGACAATAGCATAGAATAAATGGCCAATGTATGGTATCCATTTTCATTTTTACTGTCTGAGAAAAGTATCCAGTTTTAATATTCCAATCTCTGGCATTGGAAGATGTTCTAACACTGCCTTATTTATAGGTATACTGTTATCATAGATTAGAGATATTATCTCATAGAGTGTTAAAACAGAAAGAATCTCCCATGTAACTCATCTAACCACTTTATCAGTTAAGCACACAGAATGAGAAAGTGTCTTGCCTACAATCACATAATTATTAAGTAGAAGAACAGATACAGGAATCCATATCTGCTACTTCTACATCCTTACCAACAGTTCATTGCAATGAACAGTAATTCCCATTCTAAATTGCAGCTTTATTTTTTGACTAGTCTGTCTGTTTTTCTCTCTCTAAGACTAGAATTAATGCAGCCAGTGAGATAACAGTTTTCAGTAACCAGTCCTCCATTTTTCTAAAATTCATTAATTCATGCATTTATAAACTGAGCTTATACCATGTGTCAGGTCATTCATAGACATTTTCAAGGCAATAATGAACTAAATAGAAAAGTACGTTGCCCTCATGAAACTTAAAGTATAGTTAGAGAGACAGAAATTAAAGAAACAATATCTGCGGTCATGCTCAGCCTAATGATTTTTCAGTCAATGATGGCTCACATATACAACAGTGGTCCCATAAGATTAAAATACCATATTTTAACATACTTTTTCTATGTTTAGACACAAAAATACTTAGCATTGTGTTACAATTGCCTACAGTATTCAGCACTGTAACATGCTGCAGAGGTTTGTAGCCTGGGAGCAATAGGCTATATCATAGAGCCTAGGTGTGTAGTAGGCTGTATCATTTAGGTCTGTGTAAGTACACTCTATGATGTTTACACAATGATGAAATCACCTAATGATGTATTTCTCAGAACACATCCCTATTATTAAGCAATGCATAACTGTAATTTAATGTTAGATATTGTTAAGGGCTATGAAAAAATATATATATAAAGGAACTTACCCGTGCAAAGATAGAGTGTCATTTTTGGTAGGGTGGTCAGTGGAGGCCTCTGAGTTAAGGTACTATTTGCTGATCCCTAGAATAGAGAAAGCAAGCTTTGTGGATACCTGCAGAAATAGGGTTCCTAACCAGTGCAAAGGCTCTGAAGCAGAACCTGGGGGAGCAGCAAAAGCTAATAATTCAGTTTTGGCCAGAGTATATTTCAGATACCTATTTGATATCCAAATGGAGACAAAGAGTAGAAAGTTGTATATGTGAACTTGGAGTTGTGTGACAAGATCGCACCCAAAGAGGAAATTTGGAAGCCACCTGCACATATATGGATTTAAAGATCTAGGCCTGCATGAGATCTCCTAGGGATTGAATGGAGTTAGGGAATCATGGTACAACATAGAGCCAGAGGCACTGCAACGTTGTGAGGTTGAGACATGCCTTAGTCCACTTAATGTTGCTATAGGAATACCTGAGGCTGGGTAATTTATAAAGAAAAGAGGTCTATTTAGTTCATGGTTCTGCAGGCTGTTACAAGAAGCACGATGCCAGCATCTGCTTCTGGTAAGGGCCTTACTTAGGCTGCTTCCACTCATGGTGGAAGGTGAAGCAGAAGTAGCATGTGCAGAGATCACATGGTGAGAGTAGAAGCAAGAGAGAGTGAGAGCGAGAGCGAGAGCGAGAGCGAGAGAGCAAGAGCGAGAGAGAGAGAGAGAGAGAGAGAAAAGAGGTGTCAGGCTCTATTTAGCAAGCAGTTCTCATGGGAATTAATAGAGTTAGAACTCACTCTCTTCCAGCCAGAGAGGGCATTAGTCTATTCATGAGGGATCTGCCCCCATGACCTCCCAAAAGGCCCCAACATGGGGGATCAAATTTCAACATAGGATTTGGAAGAGACAAATATCCAGCCTGTAGCGAGACATAGGAAATTTATTAGAGGAGAATGGGAAGGAGCAATCTATGAGGTATGAGAAAAGACACAGAAGGAGATGGTTACTTAAAAGCCAAATGAAGAATGTGATTTGAGGAAGACTGATAAATTACTGGTGATGGAGCTAAGCATCAAAGAGTTTAGAAAGAATGTCTGGTGTAAATGCCTGACTTAGGGAGATTCAGTAGAGAACGAGAGGTGAGAAAGTAGAGAGAAATTTTGAAAAGTTTTGATGTAAAGGGGAGAAGACAAATGAAGTAATAGTGGAGGGAGATACAGGGTCAAGGGAAGCTTTCCTCTCTCTCTGTGTGTATTTTGCTTTCTTTTGTTAGTGGGAGGTAGTGCAGTATGTTTGTGAACAGATGGGAATGATCCCTCTCTAAGGAAAAAATAGATAATGTAGGAGAAAGAGGATAATTAAAGAAGTAGAGCCCTTGAATACATGAGGAGGGATAGCATCTAGTCTGCAAGTAGAGGCAGCAGGACGTCTCAGCTGCAGACACAGAAGGGAAAACAGCATGTATAGGTGGAGATGTAGAGACAGATTTCACATTGGGGTAGGGAGGATTGTAGGTTGAAGTTGCTTTCTGCGCTTTCCTTTTTTCAGTGTAAGGAGAAGCAAGGTAATCAGAGGAGAGCGAAGGGTATTATTAGAGGTTTGAGTGGAGGCAAAAAAATGTTCAAATACTCGTCTCAGAGACGTGAAGACTAAATGAGTTAGGGAAATAGAATAAGATTGTCAGGTAGTCCCAAAGTCCCCTTTGAGGTTTGGGATCATACTTTTAAAGTAACACCAGCCAGTGTGGCTGTGTGTTTTCCTTTATCTATAACATTTGCTATAGTGTTGTTTCCAAGAACTGATCAGTAGAAAAAAAAATCCAGCTTTTTAAAACAACATGTTTCATTTTTGTGAATGACACACGCACTCACAATTCAGTAAAGGAGACAGCTAATTTCATCTGCCATTGAAACGTGAATTATGAGGATCTAGAAATAAATGACTGGATCACCATTTTGGCTCAAGAAGAACATCTTACTACTTAAATACAACAAAGAGCGAGAGACTCTGACTGTTTGCAATATGACAGCATGTCGTCTTTTTTCCTATATGGTCATACACTACAATCAACCGTTGAAGGGAAATGCATAAAATGTGTTGGGACTCTATCAACACACTAGGCTTATCTTAGCTCATGGGTCTGCACACTGTTTCACAAGCTTTTTAGTAGATCATATTAAAGCATAATAAAAGGGGCTAAGCAATAAATATATAAGCCAGAGAACTACAAGTTGTTTAAATTGAAATTGTCTTAGAACAGCAGCCACATGGCTACTGTGGGTTGATGCTGGAGGGAAATAGCAATCAACTGAGAAATGAAGATTTCAATCAAATATCTGCTTGTTTTCAAGATAATGTAACTTATTTTTTCCCTCCATGGATTTGACTTTTTTCTTATACATTTGTGTGTAAAATGTCAAAACTAGTTTTTTTCAGTTAAAGCCAGCCGCATCCCCATCTGTGTGTTCTCTATTGCCATCATTTCCCTGCCAATGGACCCTTTCTCATAAACACTCTCAAGGCGTGGAAATGAGGAGAGGATCTTAATGAATTTGGTACTTCCTTGGATTGGGATATATTCTGTGATATCCCTTTAGAACAAAGTCTTTTTTAAATTTGCTTTTTAAATGTACTTTGCATGCTTTCAAAACATTCACTATTATAGGGCATTTGGTTAAATAATGCTAAAATCTAATAGGGCCATTTGCAATCAATCTACCAGAATATAAACATTAAAAAGGGTCACTTTTCACCGAAAGTGTTATAAAGAGAGAAAGTGATGGATTCCAGTCTGATTGTGGGCTTTTGGTGAATAAATGAAGCATTTGTAAAGCTGTATGTGGGTGTATATTAGGGTATGCATTGTGGCTACTGTCCTGACTAATGAATAATGTTCAATGTATATCTTTTAAAGTATTGAAAACAGGCATTTATAATGCAAAGAGAAGTCTAATTTATTGTAATTTTTGTGGTTGTTGTAAATTCAATTGCAATATGCGAATAAAGGATGTGTTTATATTTAGTTTATAGTAAAATTACTGTTTTTCCGGTAGCTATAGTAAACCACTGATTTTTGTTGACTGCCATAACATATAAATAAGACAAAATCACACAAAAACTTGTTGGTATGCTTATTTGTAAGTATTTACAAAGGAAACACTCTTAAAATTATCAAATTCACTATCTTCTTATTTCCTGATTATTTACAATAATAGCTGCCAGTCCACTAAGTTTTCTTCTGTATGAAAGAAATTCATATCTCTGTTAAGAACACTGTATCAGAAAGATAGAAAACAACATTGTTTTTAAATTCATATGCAATTATTGGCCATGAAAAAAGTAAGTAGTTGTCTTTAGCAGTAATAATGATGATAATAAGAGTAACAGTAGTAATAGCATCTTTAGATCAACTTCCAAAGATCATCAGATTAAAGCAACTATGCAAAAACAAATGAACAGAAGAAATAATATCGTGATATTACGTTGAATGTCAAAGGATTAAAAACACCCAGGTCATGGAGAACTAAGGTAATAACTCATATTTAGCTGTGTTAATATCATAATCACTTAAATTACATGATTCCCAGAGGACTTACATTCACGCAGAAGTATTTAAAATTGATTCTAACAATTATATTTCTGGTAGACCAAATTGTTAAGAAGACCAAATCACATAAGGTAAAATTTCTACCATTTAGTGGTATCAAGAAGATCACAGGAAAAAAATAATTCTGGAGGGAACATTTAGAGCGAATCCCAAATTGTTTGAGGTAATTAGCATCACTGTTTCCATTTCACTGGAGTAGATACTAAAACTTAGGATTCCTTCAAAATTAATATTTGTTTGTTTGTTTGTTTATTTATTTATTGTCTTATGATTTCATTTTTCCACCTGGGATTTCTAATAATGGTTTATTTCATTTTAATGTTTGATAATTTTTCTTCCTAGAATTTCTCATGAAATGCAATCGTTTATTATCTTTTAAATCCCATCCATCATATTTGATTTTTTCTCTCTGTTGTGTTTCTCTTTAATTGATTCCTAGAAGCAGTTCTGAAATTTTTACTCACATATGCCACATGATTTGAATGACTGTACTCTATGGAAGCACATTATGCAACTAAGTGTTATGAAAAATAAAAAAAAATCAATGTCAGGAAACAAACCCATCAGAAACAATATCATTGAAAATCAATATTTTCAGGAAGATTTTCACTTATTTTCAGGGTCTGTCTATAGGCTTTGCATTTCATATTACTAATAATGCAATGACAAATCTAGGGCAGGACAATTAATGATAGAATGCTCTCTAATTTTTCTTCTTTTAAAGAAAGTATTCAAATGAGCATAAGTCTGAAAGCCCTGTTTAATACTGAGCTTTTGATATTAAAATAAATTGACAATTCTACTCTTAGGGATTAGAATTCAATTAGGTTTAAAGGTAGATCTAATGGGGTACAGGGAGAAATGACCAAACTTATATTAATTTTTAGCAATTTCTAGTTAGAATAAGTCTTTGGTGACTTTGTATTTAGGTTTCTAGAGGAATTTACCAAGATTTGCTTTCTATAAGGCATGGATGGTAAAAGATCTACAATGAATTATGGTGGAAATTTGCTTTCTACTTTTTCTTTTTCCTTATTAAATCCAGTAAGGAAACTTCCTCGAGCCTCTCCCACTAGTGAATTTATATTGGTTTAGAAGTATTTCTGCTTTCACGCATTTAATAGATAAAGAACAAAATATTAAATACATGATTTAGTTGTGTTTCTAGACAGATAAAATATTTTTTTTCTCTCCAGAGTAGAGAAATATGAGTGCAAGTTCTGCTTGCACTGTCAATAAATGAAAGATCAAAATTCCATCATGGCCTTAATAAAGAGGACAAATTTTGAGATAATAAAAAAAGAATGATATCTCTTTTGTACTCTTAAATTAATATAGTGTATTAGGTTTTGTTCTTTATTATGAAATAATAAATACTTAGAGAAAATAAGAAATGCCAATAAACAAACATAAGAATATAAAAATAAATGTAATAATATCAACCAGGTCATTCTTGTTAATTGTGTGTGTGTGCGTGTGTGCGTGTGTGTGTGTGTGTTTGCATGTAAATGATGTTAGAACAAAAATATGGGAACCTGACCTGCCAAAAATACCATAGGGCCATCATCAGGTCATGGAATGCCTACCTCCAAATGTTTTTACATGAGAGAGAAATATGTCTATATTGGTTAATATATCATTATTTTGAATTTTTCTATTGTAGGCAACTCCAACTAACCCAACATATATATATGTATATATATATACACACACACACACACACACATATATTTATATATATATGGGGGAGAGAGAGAGAGAAATATCTATATATATCTCAACATATTTTGCTTATTGTGGATTATTTTACATTACTTTTTATTTAAAAATAATACTGCATTAAACCATTACCTATCTTGATTACTGAAGTTTTCATTTGTGGTGCCTCTTAAATTTTACACCTGAGGTAAGTAGTGCCTTGTCTCACCCTAATTCTGTCCCTGAAGTCAAATATAGAAAGAGATGCAGATATAAACTTTGATATAAACAAATATAGATTTTTCAAAGAAATGAAATTATATAGTTTTATAATCTACATTTAAAATTATGTGAAATTCTTAAACATTTTTCAGAACATAATTTTTTGTTGCATAATCATTCAATTTATTCAATTATTAGTTATTTTTGATGTTGTTTTTCAAACACTAAGCACTCCTTTTTTGGGTTTTTTTTGAGACAGAGTCTCACTCTGTTGCCTGGGCTAGAGTGCTGTGGCGTCAGCCTAGCTCACAGCAACCTCAGACTCCTGGGCTCAAGCAATCCTCCTGCCTCAGCCTTCCAAGTAGCTGGGACTACAGGCATGCGCCACCACGCCCAGCTAATTTTTTCTATATATTTTTAGTTGTCCAGCTAATTTCTTTCTATTTTTAGTAGAGACGGGGTCTCACTCTTGCTCAGGCTGGTTTCGAACTCCTGACCTTGAGCCTATCTGCCTGTCTCCCAGAGTGCTAGGATTACAGGCGTGAGTCACCTTGCACAGCCTCAAACACTAAGCACTCTTAAGTGCAACATTTAATGATCACTAACAAGATCAAATTTGACATGTATCAAGTTGAAACAACCCAAAGCTAAATATTTGCCTGAAAATTTCACACTCTCGGATCCCTCTGTGGAAAGAGCAGCAAGCTTAAAACAGTCTACCTACAGATTTATGAAAATCAAGAAAATATACAGGATTTAAAAATAGGTCAAAACTTAATCCCATGGAATCAGTTTTCACATTCATTAATTTTTAATGACTAATATTAACAACAACCTTAATTCTATTTTATAAACCTATGGGGAAGCCACTTAATTTTAACATGTGAGGGAATTTGATCAAAACGTGTCGACTATAAGTAGTTTGAATGGAAAACATTTATTGTTTGAATACATATTTACAATCATTATACATTAAGAGTTTATCCTAAAAAAAAATCTGTAACCATTTTATCTCCATTTTAACAAGGAAGCACCAAACAGTGAAATAAATCATTCAATCAAATATCCTCAGCCTCCAAGAATCAGAGATGAAGGTTACCATTCATGCCCTTTCTCTCAATTCAGCCTCAGGCTTCGTAGCATCATCCTAGGCCAGCAGTAAGCAAACTTTTTCTACAAACGATCAGACAGTCAAGATTTTAGATTGTGTGAGCCATACATTGTCTCTGTCTCATCCACTCAACTCTGCTGTTGTAGCCGGAAAGCAGTCAGAGAGAATCTGTAAATAAATGAGTGTCGCTATGTTCCAATAAAACTTTCTTTACGAATACAGAAACGTGAATTTCAAAAATTTTTCAAATGTCACAAAATATGTACTCTTCTTTTGATTTTTTGCCACCTTTAAAATGTAAAAACATTCTTAATTCACAAGCTGTATAGCCTGTGAGCCAAATTTTGCCTGTGGGCATAGCTGGCAGATGCTTACTCTAGGACCCTGGAAGGTATGGTACCTTTTATTTAAAATCTCAGAAAGGCCCAGAGTTTTGTTTCCTACAGGTCCAGTAATATAAGGATAGTCTCTTATAAAGCATATATCTCTGTTCTGGGCCATTTTACAGACCCAGGTACTTCTCTGTCAATAATGCTCACTTCTATATTGATTTTCATGAGCAAAAGAAAAAGAATATGTTTCAGAGTCAGCCAGATCTGGGGCCAGGGAAGTCACTGCACACAAAGAATTGAGTTTTTTTGAAGAATGGATTTTTTTTTAAAGAAAAATGACCTGATGATGCTATCTCTAAATGTTTCTTTACTTTTTTCCTGGATTGCTGCTTTTTCCATTTTAATTCAGTTCTTCATCAGCACTCCTAACACAATCAGTTGTATTCAGAAGTCCTAAAGACAATCCTTCTAGATATCTGCTTTTCCAGATATTTGGGCCTCCTTGTCAGGAAGTGTTGTAGAGGTTTTCCTTGGAGGAGTTTATGTGTGGATAGCAGGAAAGTGGAGGAGAGGGGACAAAGAGAACAGAGAACCACTGGTGGGCTATTGTCAGAGCAAATGCTGGGCTCTATAGGACCCCCCAGACGCATCTGTGGCTGGAGGCAAAAGTGTATGTGGCAACCAATGGCTCCATTCTTCAGCCCAAGAAAAATTCCTAGAGAAGAAAGGGGAAACAGAAAAGGGAAAAGGGATTGTTGGGTGATTAAGAGATCTGAGCAGGGGAGAGGTAGAGGCAGCCCACCCCTGCCCACTTTTTTCTGGCACCAGAAAACCCATTACTCAGGGCTCAGTTTGCAACTAGCTTGCTCCCCTAGGACACCCCCACTGCAGGCTAGCACAGAGAGGACCAAGGCCCCTGCTTGCTTTACTCTTTGGTGCATTTGATCTCACCTATAAAAGGATGCTTAACAAATGCATGTCCTCTATTTTTCTCCAACTACTTTTCACTTGCTTAGACAATCCTCTTCTGGTATTTTGCAGAAAAGAGGCAGAGCACCCTGCTTCATGAAAGGCAATGGTATCAGGGCCAGCTTTTTCTTCTTCTTCTTCTTCTTCTTTTTTTTTTTTTTTTTGTTTTTTGTAGGGGTTTTGTTTGGTGGTTGTTTCTTTAACTGAAGCCACTGCAGTGGCTTTTACCTGCTCATAATTCTTTCTGGAGTCGAGGCCTCTGGCTATTGAAGCCATCTCCCTTCCTAGTAAGTTAACTTTGGGACCAAACAGTTATAATTCTAGAATCTGTCTGCAAGAATTAAACCATCACAAACTCATCACACTCAGCCCAACAGCTGAGATTATTTTTCCATGATGTCATGGACCTTTTACATCCTTCTGAAAGAAAACTCACCAGTAAATGCATCTCTCTGTCTACAGATCTTGCCTACTCAGAAGATTGTTGAGATCATCTGCAGTGGGTGAAAATGTGTCCTGTAGGGAGAAGGTTTTTTAGACCAGAAGTATTAGTTATGGAGGTTGTCATTGTTGTTGTTCCTTGCAAGGAAGAGAATAAAAGTGTAATCGCACTAGGTCATGTGTAAATTTATGCTGTTTTTACTGGCTCTTAACCCTTTTCCTTCCAGGAATTGTTAAGTTCCTTTGCAGTCATATATCAGCCCTTGGGTACGTTCTCACCAAGGGTGACTGTTTGACGGTAAGGCCCTTTAGTAGACCAACAGAATAGAAGTCAGGTCATGCAACTTATTGCCTGGAAATTACGTAAGAGAAATAAATACCCTGGTATTTGCACAGAGAGGAAATTATGAAACTCTCATCGAGCATGAACTCATAGACTCCTGTGAGAAAAATTTTTCTTGGTCTGAGGGGTCTTCAGTAGAGTGAAGGGTGAAACCTGTAGGAGAGATCTCTAGTTCCTATGTCGCTTGAAATGGGCTGCAGGTCAGGCTGCCTTCTGATGGAGACTCGGAGAAGGTCGGGAGATGGGAGGGAGCACAGAATATCTGTCAGTGCTTAGAGTTTTCTTCTCTTTTCTTTCTTTCTTTCTTTCCTTTTTTTTTTTTATGTCATGGTCTATATCAATTCACTTAAAATTGCTTTCCATTATGGAGATGTAATTCCAAAAATATTTTTTTGTTTTGTTTTTATATATTTTGTTTGGTTTGGGTTTTTTGCTGACTGGACTGTCTCACCGTGTGGGCTATGGCTTAGTTTTATATTACCAAGCATACTTGGTACTTTTCTGGCGTGTCGCTTTTATAGGTGATGCTTTCCATGGAGTCCGTGGAGCTGGAATCCTGCAGGTCTTGAGCTGCATTTCCGGTGATGAATCAAATGCTAAATTATGGTTGTAATATAATTTAGAGCACTCTGCCTGGATCACTGGCTATGTTTCGGTCCCAATCCCCTTTTTGTAGGACTTGCAATAATGTATGGACAATGCAGAGGAAAAATGAAAAAGGCAAGCAATGCATGAGGAAAGAAGATAGAACATAGAGAGGAGTAAACTAATTTCTGTGCTTAATTCACTTAGAGAAGAGCACTGATTTATTTTAAGCCCAGGAGTAAGGACACTTGCATAAATTTCCATTATACTGCCTGGATTTTGAAACTATGGATACAGCATTGGTGACTAAGCTTGTTGTGCTAAATAATGCTTTGACCAGGTAGATGTTCAGATTACTTCTGCAGGGAAATGCAAATAATGTTTTCATTGTCTTCTACACCAAGGGAACTGTTTAAGTTATGTGTATATAACTCATGTTTTACTGCAATGTTGAAGCTGTTTAGCCTCAGAGCTTTATAGATTATTCTGCTTTTCAAAAATACTGAGGGAGTTGCCAGGATCTCTTTGGAATTTTTCATATTTTTAATGCATAAGAAATGTGTGTGCAATGGGCAAATAGATGGCTTTTTAAATAGCAAATTGTAAAGTGTAACCGGACTCTAAACACCATAAAATCAGAATCACAAAAGCAACTTACTGAGAGAATCTTAGAGCTGACCACAAGTTTTGTCAGAACTAAGTAACTGCAAATCAAAACTTAGCCCTCTTCATCTTCTTATGAGGTTTTTGGATGTGTCATCACTGGGTCAGCAGATAAAACTGTGTGTGCATATGTGTCTGCATGTTGCATTCTGCCAACTAACCTATTAAGTATATACCTTCATTTACTTAATCTGTACTAAAAAGGCATTATATTTTTATATAAAAATAATATACAGTAAGAGCAATAGCTTTGGGGCTTGATCTTTGCCCAAGTGGGAACTATATCACTACTTTTCAAGGATTTTTTTGAAAGCACTATTGCATGTGTTAACACATAAAAAAGATTTCATCTCAGTAAATGAGAAAGCTAGCTCTCCTAATTGATTTTTCCCTGTAAGTTGACTTAACAGGTACAACATAAATCTTCACATATTTCAGTTTACATGCAGGAAAATGGCAATCAGATTGCCAAAAAGCATTATTTATAATGTGAGTTCCTGCTTTGCTAAAACTTGGTGACTCAGTTATGCAAACTATACAAAAGAATAGACTTTGTTATAAACACAAGTTTTGAAATGAGATGTTTGCTGATAAAAAGATCAGAAGCTGAAATACTGGGGACAGAATTTAAGTCTGTTTTATAAATTCAGAGTTTCTCTATTGCTAAGCCTAGCAATAACCCTAGAAGCAATTTCTAAAACAGTTGCTTATAATGATAATTCATTTGAATTTCTTTAACATTTAAAACGATCTGGATGTAGCTCAAATTCAAATGTAGTGGAAGAAATATCTGGATTTCATCCTAATAAGTACATTAAAATATCTGACTAAGCACCTCTAAAATGAGTAGTGAAATAGTTTGTATTTTCTTTTAATAATCATATGATGCTATTGTTATATTATCATCAATCATTAATGTTATTGATGGTAGTCAGATACAGCATTTTATTTTTGCATAGTTATAATACAAGTTTTATTTATTTGTAACTTGGACACTAGGGCTTTGAATATTAAAACATAAACTTATCAAAAGACTGTAGTTAAATATCAATTGAGGATATCTGCCTACAGAATGGAAACTGGTCAATGACAGAGGAAAAATTCAATCAAACCCGCAGAGACTGACCAAATTTATGTTATAAATGGAAGAAACTCTCCCACAAGAAAGCATGAAAATTGAGCTAAATATTTGGAATTTGGCACTGTATAAGGAGCAAAAAGTCAAACTTCATATATTTTAGAGTCAGGGAAGAAATAATTTTGGGGAAATTAGTTCAGTGGCTTTGAAAAATAGAGATCCTATTCTGGGTTTCTAGATTTGTCCAAAGATGCTATGAAAAGTTATATTCTGCAGAAAGCAGAGGAAGAAACACTGCATTTGGAATTAGTAGCTTAGAATCCACATCCACAGCTTCCACTCACATGAAGAGATTTCTGGGAACATAATTTCTATATCTCTATTTCTTTTTAAATTAAAATTGGGATTTGGGAAATCATATTTAAAAAAGAAGAAGAAGAAGAAAAGATAACATGGCAGGGCTGCAGTCAGAGGCAAGGGACAAAGAAGTGACAGATTAATGTTCCAACAGCCCTGATTACATTGTTTTTATTCATTTGTAGATCCCACTCTGTGTAAAGAGTAGAGTGTCAACTCATCCTTATCTTAAGAGTCTAGAATCTGGCTCAAGTTGAATGTTCAATCTTAATATCTCTTTAAAACAATTCATGAATTTTTGGAAATTCTGACCATCAACTGTAAAATCCATTTTATTTTCCTCCCTTTGTTTAATGCCAACCTATACTTTCAGATATAGATACAAGATGTCTCTAAACTCCTCAGATACTTACTTCTTCACTTATGATTTTAGCACTTAATCAGGCACTACAATAAATATCTGTTGTGTAAAGGTTTATTGTATGTGTGCTGTATTCTCCCAATTAAGTTGTTTTATTTTTTTGATCTTATCATTTTTATCATCATTAGTAGCAGTAGCAATACTGAGACTATAAATAGTGATTAAGTGATCACTCTTTGTCAGGAATTTTATATATATTACCTCTAATCCCTATAATGATCTTTCATAGCTAGCAAGTGGCAGAGCAAGGTTGCAAAGTCGTGTCAGGTTGACCCAAAGCTCACCCTCTCCCCACTGGGCAATGTTGCCGCCATCATCAAAGGCACATAATTTAGAACATCCTTGAAATTCAATGCATTGGGATTTGATTCAGAAGAATTGCATTTAAAAACCCTTTTAAGACTTCATACTCTTTGACCTAGTAATGCCACATCTAGAAATCTATTCTAAGAAAATAGTATGATATGAAGATAAACAATCTCCAAGAACAGTTAATGCATACCTATAAAGATAAAAAATGAAAGTGAATATAAAGGCTTAAAGATAGGTAAAGATTAATTATAGTTCATACACATTATGACATAAAATATGTGATCATTAAAATATATGCTTTCAGATGATTTTTAATTACACAACAGATGCTTAGATAATATAAAAAGCATAATATTAAAAGAAAGTGTAATATTCATGTATCAAAAATTATGACACAATTGATCATAAAACTGTAAAACATAAATGGCTTTAAGATAGAAATAAAAATATGAGAAAAAGGAGAAGAGATATATCAAAGTAATTATTTATAATGGTCATCCCCCAATGATGGGAATATGAATTATTTTATTTTCTACATTTTTCTGTATTCTTCTACATTTCAAAATGCTTATCTTTTATATTTTCCACAATGAGTATGCATTGCTTTAACAATGATAATAGTAATAAAAAAAAGACATAAAATACACTTAAAAAAAAGCTGCAAACTCTGAAAGCCCACATCCTACAACCTTTCACTCAAGAATATCATTACCAGTGTTCCTGACATTATTCAAAAGGTGTTTTTTGCATTTTCTTTGTAGCTTGTGGCATATTCCTTAAATATCTACAGTAGCGACTAGGCTTGGCTGTCTGAAGTTTTTGTTTTATTTTTTTGCTTTGTTTTCGTTAGTTCTGGAAAAAGCCAAGTTGCATGAGTCTTATGATCTGCCAAAAAGGTATTCATAAAGCAAAGAGGCATTCTTGCAGGTGTTTTAGACATTGGATTCAGTTTGCTGATTGTGGTTCCTCTTACTGAAAAGTACTAATATATCTCACTGAGCTGTGAGGGGACTATGGATGCTGATGGCAGCCTCACCTTCCCTAGTGGCTACTGACAGTGTTTTGTGTCTCCTTTAGAACCAGCCATTTCCAAAGAATGTTTTCTTGTCTCCTCTCCATACTCCTTCCTTCCTGCCCTCCCTCTGTTTCATTATTTTCATGTACAAATGCACATGCAAAACAGAAAGGTGAAGCACGTCCTGTAAAGCACAGGAGCAGTGCTTATTTCCTAGAAAGCCCTCGATACATGCCTGTTTCTTATTAGTCTTATTACCATTTCAAAACCACTCTTAAGTGAAGGTACCAGGGAGCCTCAGTAACATGGCTTGCCCATTCCCTGTGGCAGTGATGAGTCTGTGCGTTGTTGCTGGTATTTTCTCAGCTGGCAGGTCCGCTAACCAACGGCCTGTTTTTAAGGCAGGGCTGCATAGCCTAAGAATTTGCCATCAGAGCAGCAGTCCCCAAATTTTTTGGCACCAGGAAGACAATTTTTCCATGGATTGGGGAGGTGGCGGATGGTTTTGAGATGACGGAAGTGCATTACATTCATTGTGCACTTTACTTCTGTTATTATTGCATTGTAATAGATAATGAAATAATTATACAACTCACCACAGGTTGGGACCCCTGTTACAGGGGATGCACCGAGGTTAGGCTCGTTACCTTTGAGAGATGAAACACACATGAAATGATCATCGTAATCACTGTGTTAAGAAACAAGGTAATGTAGGGTCCAGCCCTAAAGCGAGTGTGGTATTTTCAGACTGTAATTGTCTCACACACGTGAGATAAATGAAATCTTCCAGAGCATGACAGAAGAGGTAATTTACTAAATAATAACCTGGCTGCTCTGGAAGCGTGAGCTTCTTAAAGAACAGTGCCACTTCTTGTTGTTGGTTTTAACGTAGTTGATGAAAAATAAAGGTCATAGTAATATATGGACACAGTAAACACTCAAATATTTTCTCAGTGAGTATATGATTTCAGTGTACTTATAAACATATAAATAGTTGCAAACATACAGGTATATTACTTATCCAGAAGTCTTCTCCAACTATTCATAACACAGCAAATACAAGGACTAAGGCATTTAAATGCCCTGAGAAGCTAAAATAGATGCCATAAATCCATATCCTGAAGCTTTTTTACCCAAAAAGGAAATTGACCAAGAGAAGGTAACTCCAAATTCATCATCTGCTCAGACCATTTCAAAAATACATCTTTAGATGTGTTAGATCTTATTTGCTTTTACTTTAACAACCTTGGTTACATAATTTCTCAGCCCAGTGCAGATTAGAATCAACAAATTAGACAGAGAATGGTGACAGCCTGACAGATTCATGGCATATTTTCAGAAGCAAAAAATGAGAAATGAAAGCACACATTGATGGTAAAGTAGGAAAAACAAGCAGAAGGGCTTAAATAAGCTTAGTCTAGGGTCATTTAATGTGAAGGAAATGGTTCAACAGGGCCCACTGTTCTGCAGGTAAAAATGAAATAGCTTAGTTTATTACAAACATATTGAATCCTTATTTAAAAGTCATATTATACTCCTTTCATTCATTTCATCATTCAGCTGACATTCTTAGAAGCAACTTATACACTTGATTACATGCAAATAGAAAGGTCTGGGAGCATGGTGGGTGTTTAGGAAATCAGATGAAGAGCCAATTCTATCTTCTGGTATGTCTACATCATCCTTAATATCACTACAAATGGTCATATGTCACACATATTAAATCTTCCATCATAAAGACGTCCCCATAAATCTTACCCATCCCTGTCCTCAGAAACTCTCTACAATTTTTTTGTTTTTGTTGCTTGACCTATTTGAGCACTTAATCATAGGTTGCATTCTATTGTCATTTGGTCACTTAAATGTTTCTTTTGCACTGTCTTCTCAATTCGAAATTTTGAACTAAGGATTGGAACTGTTCCTCCTAAAACTGACCCTTCCATCTTTAATATCGACTAGTATGTAGCTAAAGTACAAAGTAGATATTCAACAAATATGTTCATTGAATTTAATATGAAGATTAAATATTACCAATGTAGTAGGCGAAACTGCATAATTTTTCAAGGCAAAACTGTTTTCCAATAGATAAGATTATACTCAGTGCCTTAAAATACCATAGTAGGTGGCTTGTCTTCATAGCAGCAGATTGCAAACTCATCCTGTTTATATTTCAAGCCAATCTGATGATGATTTATTAATCATTTATTGCTACTGATTATCACTTGGAAGATTAGGGAGTGGTTTTTAATGCCCAGCAGAAGCAAATACCAGGAGCTTTTTGTCTCCTATCCTTGTGAAATTGAACTGTATGTATATGGTTAATGGAGGTCTGATAATAAGTCTAATTGTTGGAGATCTTTATATAAGTGTAAAGGAAAGATTTGTGCTCCTAGTTAAACAATCATCCTCTGCGTCACACAACTATTCACAATCTGACTGCAGATTTAGATTATGACTAATATTTGGCTCTGATATTATAGGTGGTTACCGTGGAGAGAATCAGTAAGAGCATAATTCATTTCCTTGGAAAAATTTAATCCACAGATGGATCCCAACACTGAACTGCATTGGTGTCCAAAACTAATGGGGATTTTTGCTAAATAAGGCCTGACTCAGCCAAAAAAGATAGACTCTGAATAGAGAAATCTGTATCATGCGTAGCTCCAAAAAGTATATTTACCCGAGCATTGGCACACTAGAATTTTCCTAATAGGGACATGGTGAAAAGACATTTATTAATTAAAATACACATTGATATTTTCTCTTTTTAAAATGAAGCAGTGGAATTATTCAATGCTACCACACATTTACAAGTTTCAGTTACAAAATTTAATCTTTCATATTTCCTTATTTAGCTAAAATAATTAAGGTAGAGATTCTATTAAGATTGAGAAGCTGCTTATTAAAATCACTAACTTTTCTCAAACTGTCTCCTTCAAGAAATAAGCCTTGGTGCACATCTTTCAGTCCCCGGGAGGAAGGGTGGTGAAGGTGACGTTGATAGTTGAGAGGTACTGGGATACATTTGTGATGTGTCCCCTACCCCTGTAGCTAAGTTTATACAGCCAACCATAACATTGTAACTTTGCATTCATTTCTTTAAAGATGTTCCTATCCTATGAAACTATCTTGGCCTGTAGTGTATTCATTTTATTTAGAGTAGAATATTAAAGTAAAACAATTGTCATCCAAGTTCCAGAAAAAATAGCATCCCTTTCTGGATTACTGAATTTCAAATAGAGCTCATTACCTGGGGGAAAAAAATGTGTTGCCTCTCTGACTTCACATGATTTGGGAAATTGTTAGCCATCTACAGATGCACCAATTGAATCATAATAAAGAAGAGAAAATATATAAGTGATTAATCTCCTTTTTCCATTTAGGCTTAGTATGCTTTAAGGGATTAATTAGATCTGTGACTTGTTTCTTTGGATACATCCAGGAGGAAGCACATTTCAGAAGAAGCTTATTGAAGTGGAGTGAGCTGTTAACTCATTCTCTATCCTTTGGTTAACATACAGTTAATTTGTCTATCTCCCGCGTCTTTTAGCTCTGGCCTGCAGCCTGAGTTCTTACACATATATCCATTTTACAGAGTTAATTCAAGCTGTTTATAAGTAATGCATGACTTAATAAATGTTCAAGTAGACCTCCCTTGAGTGAGGCATTATTCCCACACACATGACAACAGAGTCAGTAACAAGGCTTGGTGTACTGTATAATCTCAACAAATGAAACGGAACAGCAACACCATTTGGCTAGCAGAACAGTCGCACCGCGTGCATGACCTATTCCACACCCTTTTAATTTAAATGTCTTGCTCAGTGCTAAGAAAAGAGGCACACTTAGTAACTCAGGATTAAGTACATATCTGCAAAATCTAAGCAAGCATATTTCACCAGCACCTCCTAGGGGCCACGTGAGGATATGAAGATAGGAGGTGGGTACCCGCGCAGAACCTTTCCTTGAATTGTCAGTTTCATGACTCCTACACATAAAAATCCACCCCGGCAGTGCCGTTCAGAATATTATCTAGTTTGTTGAAGTAGTTTGGCGACTCAAGGAGGCCTTTAGAGGTTTAAACAAACTGCACGAAAGACGCATTTGATCGCTTAAGGAAATAAACATTAAAAAAAAAAAAGTGGAAGGAAAACACTCCTAAATATATTGTGTCTTTTAGGAGCAAACCTTCGTTATGACACCAAAGTACTCAGAGATAATATGCACTCACTCTTAGATTTATACACGCACACACACGAATTTATGAATTTCCAGGATCCGGACCCCGTTAACACTGAGGCTGATTTTTTAGGGTCTACATGCTCTTGCCTGGTTGTTGGAAATGAGGGCTGGGAGGCGCTGAAGCGAGGGCAGATCTGAGTGTCTGTAGGAGTTGCTGTTCCAGAAAATTCATTACTCTCTAATTGTTCTGATTTTAGATCAGCAGAGCGTGCCAAGCGGTGGTGGAGAAAGAGATTGAGGGCGGACAAGGCGAGAGGGAACGAGTCGTTCACCCTTCAGAGAAGTCTAGGCGCTTTGTAAGTAACTCGCGACCCGCCGGGAGAAGGAACAGCCAGGCAGTCATGCAGTGGTCACACTCGTGCGCGTCTGAATCCCGGGGGTTTGTGCGCGCCCGTCCGGGTCCCTTTCCCCATTTAATTAGCTGCTCCTCCGCGCTCAGCAGGTTCCGCGGGGGTGGGTGGGGCGTTCGAGGGGCTGGGGGCCTGAGAGGGAGGGAGCCGGGGGACAGGGCGACGCGCCCGGGCTGCCGTGCGGTCCTCCTGGCGGCCAACGCCGCGCCCCGCCACTGGCACGTCGCAGGCCCTTCGAGGAGCAAGCACAGCACAGCCGCCACCGCGGAGAGAAACCGGGAAGTGTGGGGCTTGGAGAGGGGTAGGAAGCTTTGCCCAAGGCCAGGCTGCAATTAAGCTGCCGCAAGAGCCCGGCCGCGGAGCTTCCCACCTGCTGCTGTCCCAGCTGGGCCGCCACTTCCTCCTCCCCAGCCCGGCCCGACTCCTGGAGCAGGCTCGGAGGGCGGAGGGGGAGGAAGCGGCGGCAGGTTCCCCGCGCTGGCGACGCGGCGGGCCGCGGGTGCAGCATCCTCCCCTCCCCGCCAGGGCTCCCGGGGCCGGCTGCGCGCCCAGGCGCGCTGCGATTGGCCGGCGGCGGCCGAGGGCGGAGCCAGGAAGGCCGGTATCGCATGTGGACCGCCTCAAAAGAGCCCAGGATATTGCAGAGCGCACTGGAACCCTGGCCAGCGCGCAGCCTTCCCGGCGCCGGCAAGCTGGGTCTTGGGAATTCTGGCTTGCTTTGGCTCACTCGCTTTTACAAACTACTGGATCTTACATGCCTCTGTAACCCCCACTTCCACTCCATGTCCCCATGCTCCTGCGCCAGCAACAGGTAAGGGCTGCTATGTTTTCTTCCCTTCCTCTCTCTCGCTGCCTGTGTGTCCTGGGGAGTGGACTGGGGCCGCCGTCCCCTACCCTACCCTGTCCCGCTGCTCCAGAGGTGCCCAGCTGTCACAGTGCTCACCCACGCTCCGGAGTCCCAGATCATGCCTATATAGTTTGTGTGCGCACCAGAACATCCCCAGAGCTAAAAATACTGAGACATGCTTGGAACAGTTGAGCAATAGAAACAGATTTCTCTGCAGCATCTGTTTGTGCTCATAACTTCCAGTGCACCAGCTGTAGCGAGATACTGGGTTTGGAGGCAAGGGCAAGAAAGTCTGTGTTCGATTCTCACTCTAAGGGGGAAAAAGGGTGGTTGGAGGTGGGAGAGCGTCTTGAGCCCTGTTCTTAAACCTTGGCAAACCCTGGAACTTGGGACTCAGCACTATTCTTGATCCTTGGCGTCCTTTTTTTTTTTTTTTTTTGGTCATAGCTTCGAGCTCCAAACAGAGTGAGCTTCTCAAAGTTGCTTTCCTGGGGGAAGAGAGTGGGAGCCCGAGTTGGATTAGAGCCTGAAGACTGCAAAACTTTCACATCACTCTCCCTTAAGTAATTTGATATGCTTAGTAATAATGGTATTAACACCTAGCTTGAAACACAGTGTGGTTTTAGGGAAGCAAAATGATCAAAACGACTTAATTCTGCAAAACGATTGCATCATAACATGGATTCATCGTGACAGTTGAAAAAAAATAGAGATAGGAAATAGGCAGTTTAATGTCTGTGTCTAAGGAAGGATATTAGTAGGATGGTAACCAGGATAAGGCTGTGAATTCTGGGGATTTTCATGAACTCAGAATTTACCTGTTAGGAAATAAGGCGTTATTTGAAAACCTGTTCTGGGTATGCAAACAATACATATTGCCTTTTACAATTTGTTTTCTTTTTGCATTAATAATAGTCACATTTCCTCTTGCTAACCACTGTTGTATGTCTGCTGTACCTTACCTTTACACTTGTTAGGTGTTTCCTGCTCATTTACAAGTGTTTTCTTTATATTTGCCATTATCTGGAAAAACCATGGTGCTCAGAAGGAGTAAGAGGTGTTACTTAAGGGTAGTGGAAGGAGTAAGAGCTGGGGTCAAGGTCATTTTACTTTGCTTTCTGCCCTTCCCCCTCATATTTTGGTGGTACTTTTTTTTTTTTAATGTTATTGGTATCCATAAGGAATATTTGTTCTAAATGCTTGTGAATTTGGATTTTCTTTCTTTTTTAAAGAACATAGTCTTTCTACATTCTTTAGATTCTCCAGTTATAGAATCTCTGGTTTGCTATAGAGTCCTTGTATGACTTCTTGAGTAGACTGAAAGATTGACGCAACTTTACCTGAGCAGATTTTGACTGTTTTAAGTTGTTTTTTAAGTGAATATTTTGTTTACCAAACATGTATATTTTTCAGCATATACAAATGCTGAGCAATGCTACATGCATTGTTGAGTATAAATTGTTAAAGATAGTGCTCACATAGATAAATGGGTACTCCCCCTCCCCTCCCCATTTTCCCCTCCCCCTCCCTTCTGTTTACTGAGCTTCTAAGAGGTTGCTTTGCTAGCAGTTGTGCTCACATAGCAACATGTGCCCAGAGCACACTCAGGCTGGTCTATATGGCGTCAGCTGGGGAATAGCTACTCTAAACCCTCATTAGCAGACCTCTCTCTCAGCCCAGTAGTCTTCTTTTGCTATCTTTATTTCCTACCCTTAGAAACTTTCATATTCACTGCATACCATGACCATATTGTGGGGCACATTTGTTCCCATTTATTCTTCATGGTTATAATTTTTTAGTTATTTATAAACCATATTGGAAATATTTCCCATATAGTGAGAGCAAATTAGACCCCCCATTTGTATCACGTGATCTCCTTGACCTTGAATTTATCCATAGCTCTCTCTCCTACCTAAGATTGAAGCGCTGAACTATTTTTTTCCATTGCTTATGCTTAATTTTGGCTCAGCCTATAAATAGTCTTAACATGAACAGCACCACATGTAGCCTCTCAATTTCCCAGAAATACTTTCTACATCATTGGTTATGGTCTGGGTAGAATGATTATTTGTGTCCATTAAATTTATATCCAGGACCCTAAGTATTTTGGTTGAAAAGGGAATTTATACATTATTCATCAAATCAAATATCAATTCTCCGGAGCTATATCCATCATGAAGTCAAATCACTTAGTGTTCTCATTTATTCTGAATGGATTGTTTCTCAAAACATTATTTTGAGTATATGCTTGAAATAAAGTCCCATGAAAGTTCTATTTTTTAATGAAAGCTTTCCCCAGGTGCTCACAAATTGATTTCTAGTGAAAGAGGAGCATGCAAGGAAGTTTTCTGCTTGGTTAAAGTCACTCAGGCATTTGAGCAGGTTAACAGTCAAGGCAGTCTTTATAGTGAGATATTAAAAGACAGTTACCCTATTAGACTTTGACAGGTTCTAGACTTTTGCCATGTAATCAGCTCCACAAAAGTCTGAATATACGCAATGTGTGTGCACACATATACACATATAAATCTGTTTTGGGGCATATCTATTTGAAGTGACAAAAGTTTCCATTTTGCCAAAAAAAAAAAATTCTTCTTTTTCTCTTTCCAGGAAGAAATGGTAAAATTTCTAAATGATGCTCCACATGTGGAACAAATTCTGTCATTAGCAATGGAAATAAGACAATAATAGTCACTCAATACAGGCTGTTTTCAAGGTTCTAAATGTGGAAAGCTATTCAGAAGAAGCTAGTATTGTGTGATTTGTGGAATTCAAACAAATGTCCTGGGGTCAAGATTTTTGGAAAGTCATAATTCAGTCTTTAGATTTCATATGGTTGTTGTGTTTTAATTTGGAAAGAGTGCAGAAAGAAGTCAGAAGAAATTTGAGACTGTCTACTCATGGCCCCTAATGGTAACTCAGATGGAAGGGTTGTTTTGAATCATGAAAAGGGAATTTCTTGGTGTCAGCTTAAACTATAAGGTTTTGCAGTCAGAGCTCAAGGATACAAAGCACTCTTTAAATGAAGCTCTTCCTCCCATTCCCCCCTTTCTTTTGAAAGTATACCTGTATTTAATGTTGTTGCTATCTCTGTCTGTATAGAAATGATTGTCAATTTCATGTGAGCTAACTAAGCTGAAATGTTTAAAAAAATGTTTTCCATGTCCAGGATCTAGAACCCTGAGGAATAGGATTCTTGTTTCTTTTGTCCAAGTGCAAACTTCATAGGGAAGCAGACAAAACATTGAAGCAGGCAGAAGGTTAGGAAGGCACAGTAACTTCTTTTTATAAAGTAATTCAAAGGCACTTTCGAATCGGGCATCATTTAGGTGTCAAAAGCTGCCAAAATGTAACACACATTGCAATTTTCATAGATGACTAATCTCAGGAAAAATGTGTTGGGGCACATTCTTGCATAATAACTTGGATAAAGAGGAAGAAGTCAAAAGACTGTAACAAGGCATTTTCAAAGACAATGCACCTTGCCTCTTTTTAAGGAGGTGCACAAACAAGATAAAAGGTTTGCTTTATTTGTTTGCAGCTGGCTTGTCTGAAATTGGTTCTGTTAACTGCTTGATCTTAATGGCTTTAGCGGGGAAAGAAAAAGTGGAGTCTTCACTATAAAGGCTTCAACAAATTTCTGATCCTTTCCATGTGTGGATCATTTCCTCCCTTAAATACAGGAGATGCATTTGTTTGTTTGAAAAGTTGAGAATCATCTTTATCTTTTAGTTCTAGGCTAATTAGTTTTGCTAATATGCATTTGGTAAAGAAAACACCTTAGAGTTTGTCTTAAGCTTTTGTTAGTTGAGGAAAAAAATACTTTCTTTGGAGGGAAGATGGAAAGTTAAAGTGAATAGTTTTTACCTAGGGGAGAATGAGGCAATAGGAGAAAACTGAAAATTACTATTTGTTCATATTAGGTAAAGGTGAGTGCCTTCTTCATAGGAACCTATAGCAAACAGCCGCACTCAAAGTGAAAGTGAATGGGTTGGTGTTTATGATCTGCCCTTAAGAAGTTGTCTCTATTTGGGAGAACACAGCATTGGACCCACATGAAATGAGTTCCTGCCTTATCTCAATCCGCTGAAGACCTGGTCCTTCGACACAATGGTGCTTACTTCCTAGCCGTCATTACATATGGCAGTCCCATCTCGGGAGAATTTCAGGACTCTTATTGCTAAGCAACAGAATCACTCTCTATTCCCCAGAGCAAACCTGCTTCATCTTCACGCCAGAATCACTCGCACTAATAGTGATCTTATCAGGTATTTCTGGCTAGTGACCGCTTAAAATGTGAGAAGTGATGGAACAAAACCAAACAGTATTCAGAAATTGAGGACCATTTCAGATGATTATAAAGGCTGCCTGCTCAGTTATGCCATTTAAACAAAATAGCCTGTGTCTTCTGGTTTCAACCTTGTCATCAAGGGCTCTAATATTCTTCCAAAATGCATATGCAACTCAATTAGTATCAATGCTGCATTCATGTGAAAAGTTCTCTAGACATATCCTAGTTCTAAAAGCTTTGTGACAAACCTTGTAATCAGAAAGTCTTTCTTCTGGTTAGTAACCTGGAATCCTAGCAAGTAGGGAAGTCAAAAGAGGAGAATAAGAGAAAGGAGAGGTAGACCTGAAAAATAGAATATTCTAGATCAGTGGCAAAAAAATAAGGGAAAAGGGACCTGAAATTTTGGTTGAACAACTGTCACAGACAACTTTTTTATGTTTAATGACTTTGTGCTTTTAAATAAAATTAAAAAGAATATTTAGAATACAAAAATGAAAACCCTCTAATTCAATGTGAAGTATATTTATCTATATCTGATTATGTGTTTTTGTCAGGATATGTTGCCTTAGACAGTAGAACTCTTTAAGAATGACTTCTTTTGTAACAAATGCTCTCTCTTTTCTTGCAGGACATGATCCCTGGATGTCAACTGAGTTACTAAGGTAACTCTGCATGTCAGTAGACAGACCTTGGTAGAACTCCAAGGCTCCTGGAGACACTCATCTCTCCTCATTTTTTTTTTTTTTTGGTGTGTGTCCTCACTGAACATTCAAAACTGTTTCTCCAAAGGGTTTTGCAAAAACTCAGACTGTTTTCCAAAGCAGAAGCACTGGAGTCCCCAGCAGAAGCGATGGGCAGTGTGCGAACCAACCGCTATAGCATTGTCTCTTCAGAAGAAGACGGCATGAAGCTGGCCACCATGGCAGTTGCAAATGGCTTTGGGAATGGGAAGAGTAAAGTCCACACTCGGCAGCAGTGTCGGAGCCGCTTTGTGAAGAAAGATGGCCACTGTAACGTTCAGTTCATCAACGTTGGTGAGAAGGGACAACGGTACCTCGCAGACATCTTTACAACATGTGTGGACATTCGCTGGCGGTGGATGCTGGTTATCTTCTGCCTGGCTTTTGTTCTTTCATGGCTGTTTTTTGGCTGTGTGTTTTGGTTGATAGCTCTGCTCCATGGGGATCTGGATGCATCCAAAGAGAGCAAAGCTTGTGTGTCTGAGGTTAACAGCTTCACGGCAGCCTTCCTTTTCTCCATTGAGACCCAGACAACCATAGGCTATGGCTTCAGGTGTGTCACGGACGAATGCCCAATTGCAGTGTTCATGGTGGTATTCCAGTCAATCGTGGGCTGCATCATCGATGCCTTCATCATTGGTGCAGTCATGGCGAAGATGGCAAAGCCCAAGAAGAGAAATGAGACTCTTGTCTTCAGTCACAACGCTGTCATTGCCATGAGAGATGGCAAGCTATGTTTGATGTGGCGAGTGGGAAATCTTCGAAAAAGCCACTTGGTGGAAGCTCACGTTCGAGCACAGCTCCTCAAATCCAGAATTACTTCTGAAGGGGAGTATATCCCCTTGGATCAAATAGACATCAACGTTGGGTTTGACAGTGGCATTGACCGTATATTTCTGGTGTCCCCAATCACTATAGTCCATGAAATAGATGAAGACAGTCCTTTATATGATTTGAGTAAACAGGACATTGACAATGCAGACTTTGAAATTGTGGTAATACTGGAGGGCATGGTGGAAGCTACAGCCATGACCACGCAGTGCCGTAGCTCTTACCTAGCGAACGAAATCCTTTGGGGCCACCGCTATGAGCCTGTGCTCTTTGAAGAGAAGCATTACTACAAAGTGGACTATTCCAGGTTCCACAAAACTTATGAAGTACCCAACACCCCGCTTTGTAGTGCCAGAGACTTAGCAGAAAAGAAATACATCCTCTCAAATGCTAATTCATTTTGCTATGAAAATGAAGTTGCCCTCACAAGCAAAGAGGAAGATGACAGTGAAAACGGAGTTCCAGAAAGCACTAGTACAGACACGCCCCCTGACATAGACCTTCACAACCAGGCAAGTGTACCTCTAGAGCCCAGGCCCTTACGGCGAGAGTCGGAGATATGACTGACTGATTCCTTCTCTGGAATGCTCACTTGACAACACAGTCTGTTGATCAGATGCCCAAAACAGTTCTACAGACGACGGTACTGGTGAAGAGGTGGGGTCAGAACAAGCGGCCACAAGGAAACTGAGGCAAGCACAATGGTTTCAAAGGAAGACTGTAAGCGCGATGGTTAGAGTAAAGCACTAATCATGCCTATGCGTGACCCGATGGCACATATATGTTGTAGAATAAGTTATGGATTTTTATGTTTTGTTTTATGTTTTTACAAAACTTGAACTTGCAGGCAAGCCTTGGTTGGGTATTTGACTTATCCAGAATGCTTCTCTTTAGGGAACAAGAATGTTTTTAATGGCATAACAAAGGCAAGACTCTGCCTTAATTTTTGAAAAGCTGCTAACTACATGAACACAAATTGTATTTTTGTTGCAGTGTAGTTTTTTTTTTTATTTTGTATAATTTTAAAGTCAGTGTTGAACTTTGTTGAAAGTTCATGATGCGCTTCAAAGTGGCAAGTATTTGGCTATTAACAGCCAACACGAGAGCCTGATTTTTTGAGGCCAGTAATTTGTTTGCTAGAATTGATTTTTTTTCTCTCTCTTTGGTTACATAAGGGCATTATGTAACTCTAGCCAAATGGTAGCCTCTGGGTTGTTGGTTTTTTTGTCCTCCATGACGTTAATGGGTTATCTCAAATTTTAAGTTAGACTACCTAAAATAAATACCAAAGATAATGCATAATTTTGCACAGTGAAGCTTATACTAAAAAGGAAACAAAGCCCCATGGGCTGCCTTGAAATCAAGAGACAATAACTTTGAACCTCAGCAAGACCTTGAACCACCGGTTCTTTTTGCACCTTATTCAGAAAATACAGCATCATACACACAGAGTCTATTAAGTGTAGTGCTTTTTAAATTTTGTCCTTTCATGTAACTTTCCTAATTGAAGAGGAAGAGGAAGAAGAAGAAGAAGAAAGGAGAAGTAAAATTCATAAACACACATAGTATCAATGTCTTTTCTTTCCTGCAAGGTAGTGCTGGCCCGTGAGAGATGGTGATGTGCTCTTTGAGTATTCTGGGCTTTCCCTTTTTGCACATTCCAAATTTTATTCCATAAGATAAGATCTTCATTGAATCTTGTTAGCATCCTGGCATCCTCAGAACTGAGCCATCCAGCATGAAAGATAAATAGGTTTAAACCATTGCTGCTGAATGCATTGACTTGTCTATCAGGACATTTCCAGCTCAGCTTCACCTTAGAAAAGATGCCACACCTGGCCTCCAGGTTTGTTCTTCTCATCAGTCTGAAGCAAGTGCTACAGTGTCAGAGAGGGTGGCAGATGCTAAAGTGGGGTGGCAAAGAGGTGTGGACAAGCCACTTTGATGCAGCACTTCAGATAAAGTATTCAGGAGGGAGAGGAAAGTTGCCTTTTTCATGGCAGCGGGTAGGAATGAAAGTGCCTAAGTATTTTAGGGTCAAAGAGAGCCATCAGAATTACCATAATCACAAATGAAAGGGATAATGGTCTAAAAGGGTTATTTTCCATTTTTGTGTGCATACTCTTTATTAAATGTGAGCTGATCATTGTCTTCTGTGGAGCCCTAGAGCAGGTTACTAAGGAGGGACACATTGTTTTCCAGAAGCCTGTCCTGCCTGGCTGTCTGCCTTGCTAGAATTTTTTTTTTCCCCCTGCTCTAGCTCAACAGTGTAGCTCTTTTTTGGTTTAAACTTCCCTATTTGTGAATTCTGGGGTTACTGACTTTTTAATTGGAGTCTCAAAATCAACTCTTTTATGGTATTATATCCCTGTATGCCATTAAAAAACAACTTGTTCTAGAATCATGTATTTTGTAATCTGACGTTTGTGATGGTCTCTGGTTCTTGAACAGCCATATCCGAATGCAGTGCCTGCAAAAATATGACAGTTTTTGCTAATTTCAGCCTTCAAATTTGATGAGTTTGCAAACCGTGGTGGTATTTTCATTGAAACCAAGAAAGAGATGTTAAGCAAGTGGATGTTATTTTAAATCCAAATGTAAAGGCAGGTTTGGGAAGTTGTTTAAAGAGTTAAAGGAATTGGGGATTGAGTGGACAAGAGAACGTTTAGAAGAGGCAACAATTTGGTCCTGACTGTGAGAGGACATTGAGGGCTCCAGCTGCTGCTATTATGATGTTTTTGCAAAGGAAAATAATCAAACCAAAGAGTATTCAGTGATATGTAAATTAAATGAAGATGCAGTGGAGAATGGGGGTGACCACAAAAGAGGCTCCCCCAAACACACAGTGCTACCACTTAAAAAGACTTGAGATGTATGAAAGGGGGAGAGTATGGGGCACGAAAGAGGGAGAGAAATCTTTCAACTTATTTCTGAAAAAAGAA